>PVKS010018254.1:0-40383 GCA_004027875.1 Aplodontia rufa
AGAGAAGCATACACTCTGATTATTTTTCAAAAATGGAACGAATATTTAAATGGTACGTAAGTGCTTTTATTACTGTTGGTATTTAGCAAACTCTCTTGAACACATACTTAATTGTCTTTGAAAAACAATCAAAAATGTTTTTGAGTACATGATCCTAGGGGATAGCTACTAGATGCCATGTTAAACAAGGTACAGTCAAGTGTGCTTAGGTTACCTGTAGTAAACCTGGTTGTTTTTTGCTTTGTTTTTATTTTTGTTTCTTTAGTACATGGAATTGAACCCAGGATGTTCTACCACTGAGCTACGTCACCAGTACTTTTTATTTTTTTGTTTGAGACAAGGTCTTGCTAAGTTTCTAAGGCTGGCCTCCATCTAGCTATTCTCCTGCCTCAGCCTCCTGAGTGCCCCTGTACCTGACTTATTATAATGACCTAGGTAGTAATGGTGGAATACTTGCTTTACTTGCAGAATCCCAGGAAGGAGCCAGTTTATCTCTCTGGCTATGGTGTGGAATTAGCCATTAAGAGCACCGAGTACAAGGCCAAGGATGATACTCAGGTGAAAGGTGAATTTGTAAAATTAAGACCAACGTGTTTTCTTTATATATGAACTAAAGGAGATTATTTTTCCATAATGAAAAAGAACAGATTTAGGAGTATGACAAGCCTGTGTTTGGGCCCTTGTTCTGTTCATCTGAGTGGTTGACCTTAAGCAATTTCTCTAGATCCTAATTTTTTCTCCACTGTAAAATGCAGGTAATGATAATATTCCTCTTTAAATATTTGGGAGGAATAAATAAATTAGTAAAGGACTTAGTTCAGGTTTTTTTTTTTTTTTTTAAGAGAGGGACAGTGTGAGAGAGAGAATCAATTTTTATTTAGTTTTTCATGTGGCTTTCATTGCTCTTACCCTTCACTGTGTATTTGGTGCTAGGGCCTGAACCAGTGTCCTTGCACATGCCAGGCAAACGCTGCAACTGCTGAGCCACCACTCCAGCCCCTGAGCTCAGTTTTTTTGCACAAAATGTTTAATAAGTAGTAGCTGTTTTTGTTGATGTTATGTGGTTTACGAATAATTCTTAATTTGTGATATAATGTGAAATTTTAAATATCCTTTAATGAACAATTTTATGGGTTTTTGTTTTTTAAAGAGGGAGGAGAGAGAGAGAAAGAGAGATAAATAATTTTATTTATTTTTTTCCTCTGGCCTTTGTTTCTCTGACACTTAATTGTGTATGTGTTGCTGGGGCTTGAACCTGGGTCCTTGCACATGCCAGGCAGGCGTTCCAACTTCTGAGCCATTGCTCCAGCCCCAATTTTATGTTTTTTTTTTTTCTTCTACTCTTGGAATAGTTTACTCTGAATTCTTATTGCAATAATGTAGAGTTTTGAATTCATTATTTCATTGATAGGTTTTACATGCTGTCTTTTTATTTCTTCTTTTTAAGCTCATTTTAAACATAGAAATGACTAGTTTAGGTAGTAAAGCAAGAAGAAAATAGACTGTATTACCTCGTTTTGTTTTTTCAATAGTTATTTTTATGATTAAGTTACTAATTGCAGATTCTTCAGAATTTTAACTTTGAAAAATTCTTTCTTCATAATATTAAAAGTTGTTAATTTTGAAATTTTAACATGTCATATTTTCTGCGGTTTAAGGGAAAAATACATTCTTACTGTATCCAAGATCACAGGAAATGTTAAACACATTTATTCCATTTCTTTAAAGACCTATTGCAAAATGTGAATTGGGATGAGTAGTTGGCATTTTAAATGGTAGTATTATTTCAGGTGTTTCTGAACATTTTTACATTATTCAAATTTTATGAGACTAATAACATTTTTATTTCTAATACGAACCTTTAGACATGTATTTACTATTGTTACAGGAACTGAGGTAAACACCACAGTGATTGGTGAAAGTGATCCTATTGATGAAGTTCAGGGGTTCCTCTTTGGAAAATTAAGGTATGTATGTATGTATATTCTGTTTATTTTGAAAATGTCCTTTATTGTCTTTAAATCTTCAGACTTCCTAGCATTCCTATCATCATCTCTTTCATTATTATGTGAATATAGATCTAACAGCACTTCATATATATAGTATAATACAGAAATACCCATTTAATTCATAATAAAGTATGTAATTTCCAGGTATTTTTAAGCTTGTTATTTTTATTTTTTTTTCCATTACTGGGGATTGAACCCAGGGTGCCTTACCACTGAGCTATACCCTCATCCCTATTTATATTTTATTTTGAGACAGTGTCTCAATAGGTTGCTGAGGCTGGCCTTGAACTTGAAATTCTTCTGCCTCAGCCTTCTCAGTAGCTGGGATGACAGATGTCATTGTACCTGGCTAAATCTCTTTATTCTTAAATGATACTATGGCGGGCTGGAGTGGTGGCTCGTTATTTTAAAAACAGCACTTGCCTGGCCTGCGCTAATACGTGAGTTTGAACCCCAGCACCACATACACAAGGAAGTCTCAAAGCCACGAAGGCCACATGAAAAACTAAATAAAATTGACTGTCTCACTCTCTTAAATGTTACTATGGCTACCTGACTGGAGCTTAAATTACTTTCCTTTCCATCTTAGTTGATGGTATAAAGTTAAATACCATTTTTTTTTTTTTAAGAGAGAAGGACAGTGACAGAGAGATCAATTTTTATTTAGTTTTTCATGTGGCCTTCTTTGCTCCAAGACTCCCTTGTGTACGTGGTGCTGAGGTTTGAACTCGAGTTCTCTCGCATGCCGGGCAAGCGCTGTAATCACCGAGCCACTGCTCCAGCCGCTAAATACCATTTTTTGATTGCATAATAGAATGGACCAAATTGTTTCATTTAGTTTTTTGGGGAGGGGTGGATATTTAAATTAGAATGGTTATGGCTATTTGTTTATGCTAAACATAATCTGATAAAAAGGAAAAGTAGATTTTATACTTGCTCAAATGAAATACATTTTATTAGACTTTATATGAGAGGGGACAGATTTTTTGGCGGAGGGGGTACTGGGGATTGAACCCAGGGGTGCTTAACCACTGAGCTACATTGCTGTCTCTTGTAATTTTTTTTATTTTGAGATGGTGTCTTGCTAAGTTTCTGAGGGCCTTACTAAGTTGCTGAGGCTGGCTTTGAACGTGGTGATCCTCCTGCTTCAGCCTCCAGAGTTGCTGGATATAGGCATGTGCCATCATGCCCTGCTAGAAAATATTCTTCATGATAGTATTTAAAGTTTGATTATTCTATAACCATTTTATGAAAACATAGTATTTTATAGAGAAAAGTCTTAGCTATTGCTTTATCTTACTACTTGTTTATTTTGTTACTGGGGATTGATCCCTGGGGTATTTTACCACTGAACTACATCTACTTTTGTTTTTCACTTTTTGAGAGGATATCACTAAGTAGCCTGGGCTGGCCTCCAACTTGGGATCCTCCTGCCTTAGCTTCTCAAGTCACTGGGATTATAGGCATGTGGCATGGGGTCTGTCTTCTACAACCTGTTTTCCAGGGGCACAGGTCTCATTTATTAAGGCTCTGCCCTCATGAGTGCATCATCTTCCGAAGGCCCACCTCCTGGATTTCAATATATGTATTATGAGTGTGGTAGGAACATAAATAATCAGTCTATAGGAGTTATCTGTAGATTAAAGATTTATAAGGCACATAAAAGCTAGATGTGGTGGTGTATGTCTATAGTCCCAGTACTCAGAAGTCAGACAGTAAATTTTGGGTTTCTAGCTGGGTACGGTGGTGTACTTACGCAATTCCAGCTTCTCCAGTGGCTGAGGCAGGAGGATTGCAAGTTTGAGGCCTATCTTGGGAACTTAGCAAAACACTAAGTTAATTTAATAAAACATTTAAAAAAGTGTTGAAGATGTAACTTGATAGTGCTTCTGTGTTCAATCCCAGTATTGGGGCAGGGGCCTCAGTGATTGAGAATTGAGTTTCTAGCATTTAACAGAACGTAATTCTTAAATGTTTTATCTCTATCTCTGAAAACTATTTCATTAGCTTTAAATGGATTGTACTGTATTTCATAACTGGTTAGCCAATTTATAATTAACATGTAGGCTGGAGGAAATTCATCTTGGGACTGGCAGCAATTTTTTGTCCAAATTTATTTTTGGAGAAATTAAAATGATTCAGAAAATTATGGATGCTATTTTCCATTTATACGCACACAACTCACCGTCTGGAATTGATTGCTGGAATTGATTGTTGATATACTGTTTTTGTATTCCAAGGAACTACTTATCAAGTTTTCTTCCCTACTCCCCTCTCCCCGCTGCAATATAAGGTTTCTTTTACTTAAAACAGTTCGAGTAAAACTCTCCAGGTAAAGTTGAAGGCCTCATTACCTATTTGCAGTTTCGTTGACTTCCCGGATAGTAGGGACTCACTAGTATAGTGATTTGTATTTCAGTCTATAAATTTTATGGTGCTTAAGCTAATTTATTTTCTATCTTAACTTATTTTTAGAGGAAAATAATTGTGCTCTAGTTTTGTTTTTTTAACCTATTATATTACAGAAATTTTCTTAGAGTTGGGAGAGGAAAATTGTGCAAATAAAATTGGAGCCCTCCCCTGTCTAAGTGTACTCTGAGCGAAAAGACAATGAAAAGGACTGATTTTATATTTCTTTCAGAGAATTGCACCCCGACCTTAAGGGACAGTTGAAAGAACTCAGAAAGCATCTTGTGGAGAGTACCAATGAAATGGCACCTTTAAAAGTTTGGCAATTGCAAGGTAATGAAATTTTGGAGAGATCATTGTACTTTTTTGATAAATTTTATTGTATTAAAAAATACAAGTTCAAAGCCAGCCTCAGCAACTTAGACTCTTTTTCAGAATAAAAAGTAAAAAGGGCTGGGAATGTGGCTCAGTTAAGTGTCCGTGGGTTTAATCCTTGTTATCAAAAAAAAAAAGAAAAAAGAAAAAAGAACAGAATTTGAATTTAATTGAATATATTCACATAATTCCACAGATTCTAAAGGTAGGTCAAGCATGATTAATCGTGTAAAAAGGATCTCCTTTCTTATTAGGCATGACGTACTACGTATAAATGAGTGCTCAATGTTTTCTGGGACCAGATCCATAAGCTAAGAATACCAGAAATGTGTGTCCAGTCTTTATGTTCTTATACTTTTTTATTTTGGTCGTACTGAGGATTGGACCCAGGTCCTGGCACATGCGAGGCATGTGCTCTATCATTGAACTACAACTCCCATTCCTCATTGCTTAAATTGTGCATCTGTAGAATGTTGAAGGCATGTGAGGGGGTAGATTGTATGTGTACTTTTCTGTTCTAAAGAGGAAGTTATTAAGCACTCCCAATGTAATAGCCTAAATGTCTTAATGTCATATTGTGTGGCATATTATAAATTCAGAAGAAGAAAAAGTTTTTGGGCTCAATTTAGCCTCTGCCAGAAGTGTCAGTATGAGCCCTAGTGTTGTGTACAGAAAGATGAGGAGTGGCTCAATGAATATTCTCGGAATCCATGAAGTGAAGGAAACATGAAACTACACCATGGACACTCTGGATGGATGCATTCTATGGCATCCTTAATGTCAAGAAAATAGTGGGAAGTAAACGTGTTTTTTATGTGCTTCTCATTGCATTAGGCTAATACCCTCTAACTTATACTTGGCATTGTTGCAGACCTCAGTTTCCAGACGGCTGCTCGAATCTTGGCTGCTCCTGTGGAGTTGGCTTTGGTGATGATGAAAGATCTTAGTCAGAATTTTCCTACAAAAGCCAGGTAACATCGAGGAAGACTTTAATATGCTCTTTTCCTTAATGATAGACCCAAGAATCTTCATATTTATGTGCCAAATGACATAAGTATGAAAATGCTTAGAAAATGTAAGTTCTTTATTCACCATCGTAACTGTGAGTGGAGCCCTCTTTGTGAGAAGAGGACAAGACTCTGCATTGTGTGCTTGAGACAGATCTAGGCAACATTCTTGGCACTGCCAATTACTGATTGTGTTACCTTTGAAAATGAATAATTTCAAAAAAAAAAAAAGAAAATGAATAATTTCTCTTTACCTCACTTTCTCAGCAGTAGAGTGGGAATAACGGTACCTACCTTTTATAATTGGATAGGGTACAGAGTATACTATATGCCAGTGTCACAAATCTATAGTTTGGCACAGACCGTAGCTTTCCGGGGAATTGTACGTATATCATCTCATTGAACTTGATGAAGGAACTGGGTCAGAGAGGAGAAGGGACTTGATCATAATGACAGAATAAAATTTTTTTTTTTGGTTGTTCTGAGGATCAGACCCAGAGCCTTTTGCATGCTAAGCAGGTGTTCTAGCTCTGAGCCACATTCCAGAATAAGAGTTTAATTTTTTCAACATTGCTTTCTATTATATGTTGCTGTATATCTCATAATGCAAGGCAAAGGTGGTTTTTGGTTTTTTTTGTTTGTTTGTTTTTGTTTTTGTTTTTTTTTTTTAGAAAGAAGGACAGTGAGAAAGAGAGAATCAATTTTTATTGAGTTTTTCACATGGCTTTCATTGCTCCAACACTTAGTTGTGTACGTGGGTGCTGGGGTTTGAACCCGTGTACTTGCACATGCTGGGCAAGTGCCGCAACCACCAAGCCTCTGCTCCAGCCTGCAAAGTTGTTTTGAAAGCCAAATTTTTGGAAATTGATGATGTAAACAGTTACTTGACTCTTTGTTGAGTCTTTGAAGTGTTTTGACTTTTGTCGTGAGAAATTTCATGAATAAATTTGTTTTTTACTATATGATTTTTAAGTCTTGGGAGTTCTTAGTCTTGCATGCTACTTGAAGATACATTGGAGAATTTTACCCCCACCATCAGTGCTTATAAAGGATGAGCATTTGCTTCCTTGGTTTATTTAATATTATCATTTTTTTAAAAAAAACAGAGGAATAAGAGAGAAAGAGAGAATCAATTTTATTTAGTTTTTCATGTGGCTTTTGTTGCTCCAACACTTCATTGTACATGTGGTGTTGGGATTTGAACCTCCATCCTCTGGCACGCCAGGTGAGCGCCAGAACTGCTGAGCCACCGCCCCAGCCCCTAACATTATCTTTTAATCTGTGAACAATAGAGTTCATATATAGGAACATAGTACATATTCAAATAAGAACTTCTAAACAACTGTACTTGCTATTACATTTCTTTTCCTTGGTGTTATGTTTTATTTTTATGTTATTTTATTTGTGTTTTTCAGTACTGGGGATTGAACCTAGGGCCTTATGCATTCTAGGCCAGTGATCTATCATTGAGCTATATCCCCAGCCCTGGTATTATATTGTATAGTGATTAAAGATTTGGGTATCTAAGAGAAGAGAAATATGTTTATCAATTATATAAGTTTAAAGTTTTGTCTATTCTAGCTTTTTGTAATTTATATGAACCATATATTTCATATTTATAAAAAGGGGAACTGAAGTCATGACAAACGTTAAACCCAGTTCTGACAATGTTTTTATTCCTTAGAGCAATAACGAAAACAGCTGTGAGTTCGGAACTTAGAACTGAAGTGGAAGAGAATCAGAAGGTATTAACCAATGGAAAATATTGATTGTTTTGTATTATATCTTTAGAGATGGAGAAGTCTGAGTTTAATCAGTAGCATTTAATACTACTATTTTCCTTTTTTTTTTTTTCAAGAGAGGATCACAGTTTATTTAATTTTACATGTGGCTTTCGATGCTCAGACACTTCATTGTGTTTGTGGTGCTAGGGTTTGAACCTGCATCCTCACGCATGCTAGGCAAGCGCCATAACCACTGATCCACTGCTCCAGCCCCTACTACTTTCCTTTTATCAAGGATGGTGATACTGTGTTCATTTCTATCGTATATTTTTAGTTTTTAGTAAAAGTTGAATATGAATGTAAATTGAAAGCATCAAATGGTTCTACCACATTGTTTAGGAAAACAGAATTAACCAATGTGTTTCACCGATTGTGTCCCTAACATGTTCCCCAACAGCATTCTGTAACATGTTTACCCCTTCTTATAGGTACCCACTTTCAACTCAACTGATCCTTCTGATAATTTCTTCAGATTTCTAGTGTGCCTAAGTTGGTATTTTATTTTTCAGTTTTTTCTTTGCCTGGTGGACTCAGAACTTTAAAAAGTCCCTTTCCTGACTTTTCAGTAGAGTTTTGGGAGGGAAAAAAATTCTGGTGTTCAATTCACTGTCATTAAACCAGATTTCATTAATCTTTATGTGTAAGATATTAATTAAGGGGCTAGAGCAGTGGCTTAGGGTTATGGTTCTTGCCTGGCATGCGTGAGGATGCAGATTTGAACCCCAGCACCACATACACAATGAAATGTCAGAGCAACAAAAATCAGATGAAAACTAAATAAAATGAGTCTCTCTCTCTCTCTCTTAAAAAAAAAAAACAAAAAACTAATTAATAAAATAGATCTGAGAAACAAATAAACAAGTATTTCTCAAATGTTTAGTAAACTGAAAAAACCCTTATTGATAGTTCATATTTATTTAATTTGAATTTCCAGGATGATAGTATCAAATATTACTTGAAGGCTTTCTGCCACAAAGAAGACAGAATTTTATTGTGCAGGTTATATTGGTATTTCCTGAATTCTTAATTTTTTTTTTTAAGAGAGAAGGGCAGTGAGAGAGAGAGAGAGAATTGATTTTATTTAGCTTTTCATGTCACTTTTGTTGCTCTGACACTTCATTGTGGATGGTGCTGGGGTTTGAACTTGCGTCCCTGCGCATGCCCGGCAAGCGCTGCAACCGCTGAGCAGCTCGCTGCTCCAGCCCGAATTCTTAATTCTTTTGGGTAAAATATTTTATTAAAGTGTAAAATACATATAAATCATGTGGAAGTATAAAATACATGCAAAAACATGCACAGATCCTGAATCTTTAGTGTAACGATTTCCTCAAAGTAAACTCACTTAGGTTACTAGTGTCCACATCTGCAGATAGATATGAGCTGTAGTTATAATCTCAGAGTCAATGTTTCTGAGGGTCCAGAATGAGTGGAAATGTAGTTTTTCTCTCTCATGGAAGAAATGCCAATTCTCAATTGATGCAGCTCTCCATTTCCCCTTACCTTTTTTTAAAATGGATAAATATATATTTATGGGGCATAATGTAATATTTCAAAATGTGTACATATTTTGGTGTTATCCCCTTCCCTTGCTTACCATTTAATCCTGATGACCATGAAGCAAGGGCCATGGCTTCCTCATTGTTTTGTTCTTTTCCCATGTAATTCTAGATCTTAAAAGTCTTTTTTTTTCCTTAGTCTGCTGACTACTAGCTTGTAAAAGGAGCTTAGTGGTCCGTGTACTCTTTCCTCCAGCTCCAGGTAACCTGATTAGTCTCCTCTGTACTCCACTATGTGATTTAGCTCCCTGTCGTACAGAATATACAGATAACAGTGTCAGTTTCCTTTGAGAGGAGAGAAAGTGAGTAGAAAGGATGTTACTCAACAAGAAGCTTCAACATGATGTCAGAGCAGTGTTTCTGTTGGCTCAGGAAGACTTGGGCTGCATCACTTGCGTGGAGGGCCATCACTGTGTAGGGAAAAGCAAGGGGAAGGTGCATGGAGACAGGTCCCGCAGGGCTAGGCAGCACAGCAGCTCAGCTTTTTGGTGTGCTTTGGTTTGAAGGAGGCCCTTTTTGGTTTGATCCTTGGACTTCATCGAGGGGGTTTAGCTGTTCTTCCCTGCTCTTAGAGCCTTAGTTGGCATCACAAATAGGGAAAGCAACAGAATTGTAAACAGACACAGGTGGAAAGCTTATGCACCATTGTGTGGCAGTGGTGAGCAAAGGTGGGGACAGTTCTGGAGCCTGTGTCACTTGGCTCCAGATGGAAGTGAGAATCCCTCTGCAGATGCTGGTTGTAGAAAGCTGACTTCCTTCGGTTTCTCTGGTTACTAGGGACTCACTTGTCACTAAGGTGTGTTGGCGTCTGACTCGTGGGCCCCAGTTCCTGGATGCAGTTGAGAGGAGTGTTGGAAAAGAAAATCTCGAGACCAGAGGAAACCAGTTTTTAAAATAGAGAAGACTTTTCAAAGCCAGTTCAATTTTATTTACGTTCTCTCCTGCAAAGTGACTGTCAGCCCTTGGTGTATTTGCTCAGCCCCATCTTGTAGTTGATGTCTTCTTCAGAATGTTGGGAGTAAGAGGGGAAGGAGGGGTCATATCCTGCACTAGAACTGTCACTTAGGGGAGCAGATGTGAGAGTATATGGGAGGAGCTGGACCCAGCCCCCAGAAAGTCAAGATGTGCAGAGATGAGAAGCCCCAGAAACGCAGAAGGGTTTGCTCAACACCTCTCGCACTCCAATCATTTTTCTTTTTCCAGTATTTCAAGGGGACTTTAGGATTACAACCTGGGGACTCTGCTCTCTTCATCAATGGGCTTCACATTGATTTAGATACACAGGATATATTCAGGTATGGATGAAATTTTTTATTATCATTTTGTAAGTTTTCATGATGTGTTCACTTTGTCCGTCCCTCCTTGGTGTGGCATGAGGCAAAGACTGATGTCTTACCAGGCTGCCCTCCCCAAGCCCCAGTGCATGGAGGTGGGCCCATGCTATGCTTGGGGTGGACATTGGGATCTAGTGCCGTCCTGTTTCACAATGTATGTTCCAGGCCTGACTGTTTTCGAGGATGCCCTTTTAGAGCTGTGGTTTTCCTGTTAAATATAGAACCAGAAAGACCAGGCTCTCTTGGTCTTTCAGTAGTGTGAAGTGAGTTGATCCAAATTGCTGTTTCTGAAGGCATTATTTGAAAACCTACTGTTTGGTTGTTTCTTAAAATGTAGTTCAAGACTAAATAACTCCAAACTGTTTTCATGCTTTTGGTGGGAGGGGAGTGGATGGTCAGGTAGAATTCAGATTTTATCTTCAGAAAAGAGGATAAACCAAGATAGTTGCTAACTGGCTTAATAATAGCAAAGACAAAAGTAATTGTTAATGCTTCAGGAGTAGCTTACACAATATAATATTTTCATACTAATTATTTTCCTTAAGCAGTTATGCCCATTTTTTTGCATTACAGAGCTAGTGGTAAAATGGATATGAATAAAAGATTGTCCACATTTTTATAACATGATTTTTATTAAACACATATACACTCTTCTTAAGTGTATTAAGTTGGTGTGTTTGCTAAATAAAACCAATTGAAAATAATACAGAGATAAAGGAAATAAGAAAATTCCATCCCCCCTCCCTTTCTTCCTCCCACCTATGCTTTGAGACTTTTTTCTTTGGTCCTCTCTGTGTGTGCATGCATGAGTGTGTGTGTACCTGCCTATTTCAGTTAATACTGATATTGAAACATACATTAGAGATTTATAATTTAGTGTCTCTCTTGTGTTTTTTAAACTTTATTTTGAGATAATTACAGATTCACATGCAGTTGTCATAAGTAATATAGAAAGGCCACTTACTGTTTTTAAGTACATGGAATATAAAGAAAGTACAGAATTTAGAATTTTTTTGCCCTCGAATTTAAATATAACAAATACTTACGGGGGCTGGAGTGGTGGCTCAGTGGTATGCTTGCCTGGCATGTGTGAGGACCTGGGTTTGAACCCCAGCATCACATGCACAACTGAGTGTTGGAGCAACAAAAACCAGATCACAAACTAAATAGAGTTGATTCTTTCTTTCTGTGTCGCTCCCTCTCCCCACCCTCTCTTAAAAAAACAAAAATAAATACTTGGAGATAATCTATATATACTTTGAGAAGTTTAAATAAATGGGAGCCGAGAAGCATGTCCTACTTCTTATGTCTTGCAGACTTTTACACGATTAAAAAAGGAGAAAAGCTCCTTTTTTAAATTTCTCTCTCAGTCTGATTTAGCAGTGATTTTGAACTAATAGAATTTTTTTTCCCCCATAGGAAGGATATTTTAGGACTTTTTTTTCTAGGAAATACTTGTTTTTTTCCCCTAGTTTGTTTGATGTATTGAGGAACGAAGCCCGGGTGATGGAGGGTCTGCATAGACTGGGAATAGAAGGCCTCTCTCTGCATAATATTTTGAAGCTGAACATCCAGCCCTCTGACGCTGACTATGCAGTGGACATCAGGAGTCCTGCTATTTCAGTGAGTATTCCTTTGGGGTGTCAGGAGGCATCTGGCCAGACATCTTAATTAAAGTTTTCTAATTTGGTGTTTACTGAGAGTTAAGTTATTCCCATCATCTTTTTTGTTGCCATC
This sequence comes from Aplodontia rufa, assembly GCA_004027875.1. Taxonomy (NCBI): domain Eukaryota; kingdom Metazoa; phylum Chordata; class Mammalia; order Rodentia; family Aplodontiidae; genus Aplodontia; species Aplodontia rufa. The sequence goes on from PVKS010018254.1 coordinate 12,212, forward strand.
GTGGATTTGTAACTGTTCTTGTGGAACTGTGTGTACATTATAAAGCAACTCTTGAATGCACCTCAAAGTTGAGTTACTACGGCTGCTTTGGTTGATGGTGATCTCTCTCTGTACTGTACCCCTGGTGTTCGGCTGAGCATCTCTCAGGAAAAGTCTAGTTTGTTTTTCCTCAGCTATATACAGGTCTTGTGTGATTTTGTGACAATGTGTGTGATTTAAAACTGCCATTAAAAGTATGACATACAACCTAAGGCATTCGTAGAAATGTATAGGGAAGCGAGGAGAGGGATAAGGGTGGGTAATTGGGGGGCCCTTGGGGGTAAATCTAATTTTCGGAATTTATATATATATTATATTATTTCATTAGAAGCTTGTTTGATTGTTCAACAAATAAATTTCTTAATAAAAAAAAGTATGAGTGTTTAGTTAATAACCTTCTTTACTAGGATTTTCATTTTAACCTGCTATATGATCTCTCTGAGTCTTTGCCACCTATAAAATAGAATGTGGGGAATAGTGTTATCTTGGGTATTTATGGTAATAAGTTTGGGGTAGACATGATGTGGCCAGCACACCTTAGGCACCCCAGGAATTTTGTTAGAGAATTAACATGCAATGGAGATGATCATTAGTTAAATTTTCATGATTATATATTTTCATGAATATTGTTACGGCATTCTGATAAAAATGACTTTTAAAAAAAATGATTTTACTGGGCTGGAGTGGTGGCTCAGCGGTTAGAGTGCTTGCCTGGCATGGGCAAGGACCCAGGTTCAAACCCCAGCACCGTGTACACAACAAATTGTTGGAGGAACAAAGGCCAGATGAAAATAAAGATTAAAAAAAAATGACTTTACTTATAAAGAGTAAATAGAATGCCATAAATATGACTTAGGTCTCTGTTAATAAAGAGATTAACAACCATATGACCCATTACAATACTTCATAAATAATCATTTTGTGTCAGATCTTGGGGGGTGGGAAATGTTTTTTGGGAAAATGTTTCAGTTGAAGTCCTCTTTATATCCCTTCCCCATTTCACCCATCTCCTCCATGCAAATAATTATTTTCTCAAGTTGGTGTGTGTTCCCCTGTCCCTTATTTTATTATGTTATTTCCTATTAAATATTTGGACATTCTATTACTCTATCAGTATCCTTTATCAGCTTTTTTTTTTTTTAATTTTACAGAGAGTGGGACAGTGAGAGAGAGAAAGAAAGAATCAATTTTATTTAGTTTTACATGTGGCCTTTGTTGCTCCGACACTTCATTGTGTACGTGGTGCTGGGGTTTGAACTTGTGTACTCGCTCATGCTGGGCAAGCGCTGTAACTGCTGAGCCACCGCTCTAGCCCTGTCAGCTTCCTTTTTTTAAATAACAGTTTTTTCAAGGGGCTGGAGCAGTGGCTCAGCGGTTTCGGCGCTTGCCTGGCAAGCACAAGGACCCGGGTTCAAACCCCAGCACCATGTACACAACTAAGTGTTGGAGCAACTAAGGCCATGTGAAAAAACTAAAGTTGTTTCTCTCTTTCTCTGTCTCTCTTCACTGTCCCTCTCTCTTTAAAAAACAAAACAAAACAAAACAAAAAAAAACTAACAGTTTTTTCAAGACTTTTGTAGGTGGATTTTTAAATATTTTTTTAAAGAAAAAGTTTTGTGCATCTTCAGTTGTAAATATACAAAAGGTATGTATAGTGAAAAGTCTGATCACCCAGCCATCAGTTTTCTCTCCAGGGGCAGCAAGCATCGGCAGTTAACTTATATCCTTCCAGAAATGCCCTGTGCATATGTAAGCAAGGAAATGTACACATACTTCCCTCACCCCTGCCCTTTTAAGAGAAATAGTAGGTACATACTGTTTATTCATTGTTTTCTCTATGGACATTAAGTTGTTTCAGTTTTACTATTGAAATGGTATTGTAATGGCTCTTTCTGTCCTTCTTTCCTTGGGTGTGTATGTGAAATTTCTTCAGGTTAGATACCTAGACCTGGAGTTCTTAGGGGTAGGGTACAAATCTAATCTTGAGTGTTATTAGATCTGTTTCTCTAAAGTGAATGTTCTGGACATCATCATTGGGTGAGTTCCTCTTCCTCTACATTTTTGCCAGTTCTTGGATATTGACAAACTTTGAATTTGTTTTCAGTTTAAGGAATGAAATTTCATTGTGGTTTTGGTTTAAATTTCCCAGATTGCAATTCAGGGTATACATTTTCTTTGTGTTTATTGCCCATTTTAATTTTCCCATATAAATTTCTTATTCATATTCTTGATCCATTTGCTCTGATTTGCTTGCCTTTTTTAAATTGCTGTTTCTTGACCCTAGTCTTTTATTGGTTTTGTTGACTGAAATAAAGTCACCCATTCTTTGGCTTGTCTTTTAGTTACCCATTTTTCTACTCAATCCTTATGTCTTTGAAAATGGTCTTGTTCCATGTGATTCCTCACAAAATAAAGTCTTCTAAACTGCAGTTTTCAGAGGGTAGTGACTAAAGTGTATGTGCCATGTTGTGTTATTTTTTTCTAGTGGATCAACAACCTGGAGACTGATAGCAGATATAATTCATGGCCTTCTAATCTGCAAGAGTTGCTTCGACCCACTTTTCCCGGTGTTATTCGTCAGATTAGGAAAAACTTGCATAACATGGTAAATAAAACTTCTCCTTATTGCCTGCCTGTGAACTCTGTTTCTCCCTTCTCCTCTCTCCTACCTTTTTGTCCTTTAGTAGTTGCTCCCCCTCACACCCTGAGTATAACCACCACAGATACGCTCCCTGTTCAAAAAGAAAGGGCCTTGGAATGTATGGATCTTTTGTAGTGCTGTGATGTTACAGCAGCCTTGCATCCTGTATAAGTGTGTGATGAAATACTCCTCATCCATAACACAAAGGTTTAGATTAGAATGGATCAGAGTTGTATTTGTTTTTGCAGTGCTGGGGATTGAACCTAGGACCTTGCATGTATGAGGCACATGTTCTGCCACTGAGCTACACCCCCAGCCCCTGGTTTTGTTATGCCTATTTTAATTTTATTTTTTTAAAGGTGGGGGGAGTCAACTTTATTTTTTCATCTGGTCTTTGCTTCTCTGACACTTAGTTGTGTATGTGGTGCTGGGGTTTGAACCTGGGTCCTTATGCATGCCAGGCAAGTGCTGCAACTGCTGATCCACTGCTCTGCTCTGGCTCCTTAAAACTGTTTTTAAAGAGCAGTTTTAGGTTCAAAGTAATGCCATTTAAGACAGTTCTCTCGCTCTCTCCATCTCTCTCTCTCTTTTTTTTTTACTTAGCAGGTACATATTACCACTGTTTAATATCTTTTTCTCTTCAGTATTTAGGATTGAACCTAGGGATGCTCTACCACTGAAGTTACACACCCAGCCCTTTTTATTTTATTTTGAGACAGTCTTGCTGATGTTCAATGTGCAATCCTCCTCCTGAGTCTGTACTCAGACTCCTGAGTACACCAGGATTGTAGGTGTGCACCATCAAACCCTATTTTTCTTTACCATCTTAATTCCTCAAATTTAGTAATAGTTCAGTTTTATCTCTTTAAAAATAGGTCTTTTGTCAGCTTCTACTTATTATGCCTTATTTCACTGCTTTAGAAAAATTGAGAAAGGGCATTCTTCCTGGCCCTCTTTCCCCTCTCAATTCTTTCTCTTTCCTCACATAATTGCAGAAGAAAGTGGGGCAGGTTGGTGCTAGGGAGGGCTTCCCTAGAGCTCATGGGGAAGCTGCCCCCTCTGCTTTTCTCACCCTTGAAACTATCTTTTGCCTTCCAAAATTTCAGTCTTCCTTTCTTATTGAGAAAGAATTTTATTATACTAAATAAGAAAATATGTGTACGTTGTTTAGCACCTAATGAGTGCTTATTATGTACGTGATGGGTATTATTGTGGTCTAAGACTTGAGTTCTAATTGAATTGTTAATTCAGAGATCTTAAGCTGGGGCATTGTGATGCATACCCACCTACTGGGGAAATTTAGCCAGGAAGAACACTTGAGACCAGCTTGGGCAACATACCAAGACCATGTCACTCAAAAAACAAAACAAAACTAAAAAACAGAGAGAGAGAGAGAGACTTTTACAAATGAACATACATTTTCTGAGGTGGGAGAGTCCATAGAACTTGGTTTGTTTGATATAGTATAAGAAAAGCTATCCGCCATCTGGGATATTGTTCCTATGTTATCAGTAGAAGTCCATGAGGAAATCGTCACCCTCTACTGTCACATTCTCTGAACAAAGATGGAGCAGCTACTATTTGTCCAACTCCTCTTTTATGTGTTTCAGTAGCAGATGGAAAAATCTTGGCTTCATGTAAAGTGACTAATGGCATTTCTGTTGGCCAAGGGACATTTGAATAGCTGTCATTTCATGGGTTCTTTTCCTTTTTCTCTGCCTACAGGTTTTCATAGTTGATCCTGCACATGAGGCCACAACAGAGTTGATTAACACAGCTGAAATGTTTCTCAGTAATCATATACCACTAAGGTAACGCTAGTATTGATTTGATGAGCTCTCTAATTTAGCTGAGGTTTTGTTTGTCATTCTGAACTGGAAGTCTGGTGCTACTGAACTGTAGGATAATTAATAGTGGGGATCATTAATGGCAGTTTTATCTTCTACTTGGTATTGAAGCCAGTGTCTTTTGGGACTGATAATTTGATTCTCAATGAATAGGAGTTTACCACTATTGAATTATTAATAAATACCCATTTAAAAATAGTTTGTGGTCTCAGCTTGCTTCCCAGTGGAAGAGTTTTCCTAGGTGAGCGTCCACATCACAAAGCCAGTTTCCATTTTTATCAAAGATAGAGCTTTGCCAATAGCTGTCAGACCGTCAGGGACTAAATGTTGCAGAATGTTACACAGCCTTTTGTAGATGCACACAGACACATTTATTTCAGATGTTGCCAAATTTTCCAACAGGGCATTTAATGCCTGGATTTATAGTTTCTTCAAAGAACAAAATTATGTAAATAATTTTGGTAATTTTACATGTTGATGAAATTTGTATTCTTAGAAATCAAGAAAATGCAGAAGAAAAGTACTCTTCAGCTAACAAATATTAGCATGTGTTTCATGCCTGAGACTGAGCTGACTGTTGTGGATGTTATAAAAGCTGTATTCCTATCTTCTTAGAAGGAGTCTTCTGAATACTTTCAAATATTTCAAGGAGATCTTCAGGAAGATCAAGTGCTAGATTATGTCCTGCTAGCTATAAGTGGTTTATAATTCTGGGAAAGAAACAACAATAGACTGAGATATTTAGGATGTTCAGATATCACAGTCTGTGAGAAGTTGGTTTTCAGAGAGGTTTTAAAGAAAATAGAGAATTTTAAATGCTAGAAAAGCAGAGATTTTCAGTTCAATGAAAATTTTCATATAAAACATGGATATACCTAGTAAGATGGAGGAATAAAGTACTAGATTACAACCAGAGCTATATTTTGATTAAAAGAAATCTAAGAATACAGAAGTGGGCTCATGGTACACAGTGGGCACTGATTCCAAATTTATTGAATTGTACTGAGGGATGGGAAGAAGGACTTTGGTCTTCAGATGGCAAAGGTAGGTAAGAAGAAGGCACCTGGATTCCAAGGCAACAAAGGTGTGTTGTGAACAGTTGGTGGGGAGACCTGGTTCTGCACTAAAAAACATGTGTAAGTTTTTTGCAGGGGAGAGGAGTCTATAGGCTGACACATTCCCTGCTGGTACCTTGGAGAGAAGGCCAGGGAGACACAAAAGCCTGAAGTTCCTGGCTAAGCTAACAGAAAATCTCTGAACCCCTTACTAGGAATTGGAAACTTGGGAAGAAGGACTTAGTTGTAAGGAAAAATAAGGTTCTGATGCTCTTGTTTGGTGTTAGCCTATGCCTTTGTGTAAGAATATTAGGCTGTTTTTTCTATTCACAATTTTAGTCATGAATGGAATTTTAAAAAACAGTTTTCAACTAAAAAGCTACTCTTTTCACTTCCATTCACATATACACTTACCTCACCATAGCCAATCAATATTAACAGTTTTTTTTTTTTTTTTTGTACTGGGGATTGAATACAGAGGCACTTTACACTAAGCCACATCCTCAGCCCTTTTCTATTCTTTCTTTTGAGACAGGGACTCCCTAAGTTGCTGAGGGCCTCCCTAAGTTGTTGAGGCTGGCCTTGAACTTACAATCTTCCTGCCTCAGCCTGCTGAGCCACTGGAATTATAGGCATGCTCCACCGTGTCTGGCCACAGTTTAATGTTTGACATATATCTGTTTATATTTTCTTCTGTTTTTAGGCTGTAATCCCTCTATTCTAAAATTAATAGATTACTTCTTAGAGCTATGTTGACTGATTAATATTGATACACTGATATTAACTAAACTCCATAGTTTCTATTAAGATTCATTGTGTTGCACATGCTATGGGATTTTGACAAAGGACACGTGTAATGTCAGGTATCTACGTTGTAGTACACAGATTCAAGTCATTGCCCTAAAAGTCTTCTATGCTCCACCTATTTGTCCCTTCCTCCGTTAGCCCTAAAACCTTGGCAGTTATTTTAATTGTCTTCATAATTTTGCCTTTTACAGAATGTCATATACTTGAAGTCATGCAGTATGCAATCTTTTCAAATTGGCGTCTTTCATTTAAGCATTTAAGGCTCCTCTGTGTCTTTTTGTGGGTTGATAACCTCATTCTTTTCTCACTCACTGAATAATATTTCATTATATGGATATAGCACGGTATACCTTGTCACCTCTTCGTTGCTTCTAAATTTGGGCAGTTATGAATAAAGCTTCTATAAGCATCTGTTTGCAGGTTTTTGTGTGAACGTAAGTTTTTGATAATGTTGACTGAGTAGCAAGAAGGCAGATTGTTGGATTGAGTGCACTTCGTTTTAGTGCCCTCACATTGCTGATTACCAAGGCTGACTCATCACCACTTTGTACACTGGCAGGGGCACAACCCATTGTGGCCATTTGTCCCTAATCAACATCCCTCATGCACCAAATGCAAGTGGGTTTTTAGTGCATGGAGCTTTGATCTCTCTGTTCAAGTCTTATTTGTCTGGGAAATGACTACAAATTCACTTATCCATAAAAGAAAAATTATTCATGATCAATTCTAGATGTATGCTAAAGGCTACTGATGTTTACACTTTAATATTGAAAAATGTTATGGGGCATCTGGTAAAATCATTTCCGTGGTCAGGTACTTGGTTATAAGAATGTATTATGTATTTTCCAGAGGAAGAGAACATTTCAGGGCTATTTAAATCCATTAATATGCAGATAAATACTAGTGTTACTTGTTTCAAATCTCCTTTTAGTGCCTGGGGTAGCTTGAGGAAAAAGCATTTGGCCAGAGCCCACCATTTGTTTAAGTGCCTGTAGAACCCAGAGCAAGGGGGCTGGTGCCTCTACTGTTCCTTGTCACATAAAGCTCTCCTGGAACACTTGCACAGAACAGCAGTGTGGCCCCTTGTTTTCGCCTCTGTCTTCTCCTTAACCCACCTCCAATCTTTCTCCTTTTTTCCTGCCAGCCTCAATCCCAAGTATTCTGTAATTAGTCCCTAGTTGATTCTCAGCTCTGAAACCTATGCAAAGATCACAGAAATAATATTGTGGCACTGTTAATGTTTATTTTGCTCCCAATGAGACATCATGTTTTCCTCCATTAAAGTGCTTCACTAAATTGTTCTTGGGAAATAAAAGGGCTGTCTTTGACAAAATGTTCATCCTGAGCAGAAGTAAAGAGACGTTTAATGAGGAATTTAGGGATGGTTCAGGGCTTCCCCCACAGATATTGCTTTAGGTCCATGGAGAAGAGACAGGAGTAGGAGACTCCCCCCCCCAAAAAAAAGCTTAGTTTTGTAAGGAAATTGTCTTCCAAAGCAGCTGCAGTGTTTTGCATTTCTGTAGGCAGTGAATGAGAGTTCCTGTTGTTCTACTTCTTGTGGAGTTTCTGTGTTCCGGCTTGTAATACATGTGCAATGATACATTGTTCTAACTTGCAATTCTGTAATGACATAGAATGTTCAGCATCTTTTCATATGCTTGTTTAAAATTTGTGTGTCTTACTTGGTGAAGTGTCTGTTCAGCTCTTTTGCCCATTTTAAAGTGTGGTGGTTTTCTTAGTGTTTTAAGAGTTTTTGTATTTTGGATACTAGTCTTTTATTGGATGGGTATTTTGCAAAGATTTTCCGCCAGCCTATGTCTTTTCCTTTACTTTTCTTACCAGATTGTTTCTTTCATGGATCTTGTTTTTGGATCTAATGTATCATCAACAAACCCAAGTTCAGAATTTTCTTCTCTTTTATATTCTAGGAGTTTTACATTTAGTTCTACATTTAGGTCTGTGATCCATTTTGAGTTGATTTTTGTGGAAAATGTAACATCTATATCTAGATTTATTATTTTGTATGTGGATGTCCAGTTGTTTTGGCATAATTTGTTGAAAAGACTGATCTTTCTGCTCTGAATTATTTTTGCTCCAGTATGGAGGCTAGGGGTTAGGAGCCTCCATATTGCTCAGTAATTTTTTTTTTTTTTTGGACCTACCCATCTATAGATGTATAATAGTATTTTTAAACTATTTTAAATTTTAAAAAACTATAACTTTGGTTGTATCTTTTTGTTATAGACAATTATAAATTTTTTTTGCTTTCATTTTACCTATATTCCCATATTGCTTGTGCTGAATCTCAGAACCCTTCCTTTCCTATTTATTATTTATTTTCCTGTGTATTTATCTTATAGCCCAAAAGCTTTCATTTCCCCAATTTTTTGTTTAAAAGCAGAATAAAATTTCCACCTAGAGCTATAGTAACTCCCTTCATGTCAGTAAAGGAGTCTCTTCCTGACTAGCAGCTTACTTTTATATTAGAAAAGTCTAGGCCGTTTTGAGAATCCGCTCTTTATTTTGTGAATGCCTGCGCCCGCTGTGTTGAGTGGGATGTGAACTGCACTTTTCACTTCGGAATTGCATTGCTGTGTTACCTGTAGTACCATGGCAGTCTCTGGAGGCCTTTCTCTTCAGCTGGTTGCATTCTTTGAGTTGTTTCTTTTTGTTCTTTCCCCTGCAGAATTGGTTTTCTCTTTGTGGTTAATGATTCTGAAGATGTTGATGGGATGCAAGATGCTGGAGTGGCGGTTCTGAGAGCTTATAATTATGTTGCCCAAGAGGTGGATGATTATCATGCCTTCCAAACTCTGACACATGTATGTTTTTGTTCAAAAATGACGATTAATTTTTTAAAATTTAATTTGCTCTAAAACAATATGTGGTAAGAAGGATTTTGTTTTTCTCTCAAGAGAAAAAGTAGCTTATTCATATAAACTCTTATGTGTTTTGTATTTCAGGGGTTAACCCTGTTGTATTGATTTGTAGCATTAATAATGGATTGCTAAGATTTCATCTGAGATGGGATTCTTTGGGAGCCCTGCTAGAGCATCTTAGTCGTCTGCCATTTGGTGCTTTGAAATCATTCATTAATAATCTCTGTCAAATGTGATAGTCTGCACTTGTTTTGAAAAATGTTTACCTTTTTTTCCTTAAGACTATCAGAATTTTTTATTAGGATTAAGCTTAATATGCAAGTCATAAAATTCTAATAGACTAAATCTGGTTTTCCTCTGTTTGTTAAAAAATCTGAAATGCCCTGACTTGTATATATACTCAAAGCATTTGCTTACACAAGTTCAAACAGAATTCTCCTTGTTTTTCCTTTCTTTCTGTTTTTGAGTATAAACAGCTTAATAAGTTATAGTTCTTTTGTGTTTTCAGATTAATGATAACCTAAAAAAAAAAAAGAAACGCATTTGAAGTGTTTGCTTCCACCACTTTTATCCATACATACATGATGTTTGTGTGTAGTTTATATTATATTTATTGTTTAGAGCTTCATTTGGGGTTTGTTTTGTTAAGTAGAATGTCCACTTACTTGTTTGGCAAACGTTTATTGAAGGCCCAGCAAGTGCCAGGCCTAGTACTACCTGTGGGGGATACAAAGACAGCACTTCACCTCGGTCTTCAAAGACCTCACAGCCTGGTGAGGAAAAGGTACAGAGTGGAGGATACAGCTGGCTGTGTGACACAGGGCCCTTGCTCCTGCTGGGAAGACCTGGGCATTTTTGGGTGGGAAGGTGTCCCAGCTGAGACTAGGAGGCACCAATGGAGTCAGTTAAGCAGGCTGCAAGTCAGACGAGGTAATTCCAAGTTTTTAGTGTGAGCTGGGAATTGTGTGAGCAAAATGGAAAGGGGAGCTAATCCCAGGGCCTCTGTATGGTGGGCTGCTGGGGTGTGTGGCATGTGGCAGGCAGAGTTAAAAACTCATTCTGCTGCAGTATGGAAGTGAATCTGATGGAGGGTAAAGGGAGTGGCGGGCATTCTAGTTGATTTGTTCTGTGATCTCCACGAGAAATGATGGGGAAGGTAATGAGCTGTGGAGAATGAAGTAGAAAAAGAGGCCACTCAGAACAGCAAGTGCTTTCAAGTCTTCTTTTTAAAGCTCCCTTCTCACCTTCCTGGAAAGTATGTTAAGGACAGGATAATACAAATTGGATTTTTAATTTTTTTTTGTAAAAATAATGCATGCTTATACTATTAAAAATTTCAAATAACATATCCATTTAAAATTTCTGTCTCACCCTTCTCCTTTCCTTCATCTTCCTTAAAAATAAGTATTAAAAGGTTGCCTTATAGCCTTTTAGTTGTTGAACTGTATACATACAGACAGCTTTATCTGCTTTTTCAAAATAGGGATTTCACCATATATGGCTTCCACCTTTTGTCACCCTAAACATCATAAAAGTGCATCCTTATTTCTTTTTTTTTTTTTTTTTAAAGAGAGAAGGACAGTGAGAGAGAGAGAGACAGAGAGAATCAATTTTTATTGAGTTTTTCACATGGCTTTCGTTGCCCTGACACTTAGTTGTGTATGTGGGTGCTGGGGTTTGAACCCATGTACTTGTGCATGCCAGGCAAGCTCCGTAACTGCTGAGCCACCGCTCCAGCCCCGCATCCTTATTTCAGTGAGTACTTATAAGTATTCAGTTTTCCTTAATGTATTTTTGCAGTTGGAACTTAATGTGATTATGAACTAATTGTATCACTTGGATTGTTTTAATTTAAACTTTTTTGCACCATTTCAAACATATTTAGTTTCTAAACTAGGAAGGCATCTTAATGAGTATTTAGAAAAGGGAGAATTGCTAATGTGTCCCAGTTTGACCTTTTAAAAAAAAAGAGTCAGTTTTTTTCTATATTCAGAAATCTTTCATAATGAACATTTTGAAATTTGGATTTAAAAGTGTGGTTGTTTACCTGTTTTTTCTTTGTTCAGATCTATAACAAGGTAAGAACTGGAGAAAAAGTGAAAGTTGAACATGTGGTCAGTGTCTTGGAGAAGAAATATCCGTATGTAGAAGTGAATAGCATTCTGGGAATTGATTCTGCTTACGATCAGAATCGGAAGGTAAAAAATTCTTTGGTACTTCTCATTTGACTGCAACATTGTACTGTCTTTTGGGGAGGGTTGTTAATAGTGGGGGTGTAGTTAAAGTGTTCAATACTTAGCATTTAAAAACTTAATAGCTTTGGGGTTTTGTGGTGTTTTTTTTTTTAGCTGCAGCCTCACTGTTTCATCCAGGCTGGCCTCAAACTCAAGATTCTCCTGCCTCAGCCTCCTGAGTCACCAGTACTGAAGGCACATGCCACCTCACTTGGCTAACATTTAAAAATTTAGAAAACAGATCACTTTTTAGTGTTTGAAAAAGTATTTGAGTTTTGTGACGATGTCACTGATTTTTTTTTAACTTTTATTATTATGTTTTCATAATTTATTATATTTTCTGTTACTTGAGAAGATTATCTTTTTGGTGCTTAGGATTTCGGAAAGGCTTCATCAACCCCAGATGGGAGTGGGTCAGGTGGTCCTTTTCCCTCAGGCTCTCTTCTTGTCTCTGTGAGCCTCAGAGCTGAGCTATTTGCCTTTCTAAGTTGCTCCAAGTCTTTTGGTCCTCTGAAGACTTAGTGTGTTTCTGGAGAGCAAGGCAGATGCCTGGATTTATCATTACCTCTAAAAATAATGACAACAGACCCTTCTTTTGTGCATCTTGAAGATAGGGCTAATAGAGACATCAAGTGTGGGGAACTTACTGCAGTTCTAGCTTTGATTTCTTAGCTGAGGCCTAAAGATCATGCTGAAGTCCTGACTCTGCCTCTCACATCTCCATGACCTTGGTGACTCTCTTAACCATTCTCAGCCACGTATCCTCACAATAAACCCTATTCAGAGCACTCCATGAGGGATGTCACTGATTTTTAACTTGCATATTATCTATTAAATTGGAGAACAGTTTCTTTTTATGATTTAGTAGTACTTATATGAAGTATGTTGTAGATAAGAACTATTGAAAGTGTGGAGCAGGAGGACCACAAACACTTACTATGTGTCACATGGACTTTATATAGTTATTTAGCCTAAAGACAGGAATGTGTTGGGGCTGGAGTGGTGGCTCAGCAGTTTGAAGGGCTTGCCTTGCATGCGTGAGGACCTGGGTTCGAACCCCAGCACCCAAACACAGCTAAGTGTCAGAGAAACAAAAGCCAGATGAAAAACTAAACAAAGTTCATTCTCTTTTCTTTCTCTCTCACTCTCCCCCGCTTAAAAAAAAAGATGGGAATGTATTATGAAACGTGATAAACAAGAGTGGCAACGTGTGGTCCTGAGGATATAATAAGGAAACTTTAAAATTATAATTTAGAAATAATTATTTTCCTTGTAAGAGATTAAACACAGTAAAAGACCTTTGCCTATTGTAAGCAGGAATAAGTTGGTCAGTTTATTGAAAATCTATTTTAGGGCAAGGAATCAAAATACATTTCTGAAACAATTTAAAATATGTGGAAGTTATTTACCAACTTTTTTTCAAATGAAGAAGAAAATGTTTGGTTTCTCTGGAGATCTGAGCTATCATTCCTTTATGAACCACACTCAATGAATTGTGTATAACTTCTTTCGTCTGAGTACAGAATTCCTCTAGATTTTTATAATCTCCTATGTGTTTTAAGTTGTCTAACCCATTCCCAATTTAGCTCAGTTGGTTTTAGCCTCTCATCTTGAATTTTCCAGTCATTCAGTTTGTTTTTGTGGGTACTCACATTTTATTGGTATATATAGCATTAAATTGTGTTATTTAACTAAAAAGATAGTTGATTTGGGAGCAAACGCAACTGATGGTTGCTAACCGTGGGCCTTCTAGAGAGTTGCTCACCAGTGTTGCTTTGATTATGACAGTATTTACTGTTACTCTGGGGGATGCATTATGAAGTACTCTGCTTTATGTTCTTTGATATTTTAAAAAAGTACTTACCACAACTTAGCAAATAAATTTTACAAACCACTAATATTATAACCCATAAATGCTCTAGAGCATTATCAATGCTAATTTGTAATTTTAGAGAAATGTATAGCCTTCCTTCTCCTTAGAATTTCCTCATGACAGTATTCTATGTACTCAGAGGAACAAAGAAAATAGTACAGCCTTACTGCCATGATCCAGCCCACGCACAGTGCTTACTTTTGATGTGCTTAAATCTCCTACCTACTGGGCCCAAGAACTGAGAAAGGACTTAGAGAAAAAGTCCTTGCGCCTAACGGTTTTCTGCCTCTCACTAGGAACGTGATAACTAGTCACTTTACCTCTCTGAACCTTGATCTCTCTGAAGTGAATCTGATATTTTTCCTACTACTTCATGGGGTTGTTCTGAAGATCAGATGAAATAATTTGCATAAAAAGTTTTTGATAAAATATGCAGTACAGACACAGTGTCCTGTTACGTTGTAAGTCATTCCCTCGATTGTTGGTCCCAGAAGGTAGGTGATTTAAGCACATCGAGTATAATCTAAACTCAATTTTTTTTGCTGCTTTACCCTTGTTTTCTTATTGTTGATTCAACTTTTTGAGGGTATAACCTTAGACCTAATTCTAAACTTACCATGTGAAGTTTATGCTTTTCTACCACTGAAAACTTAGGGCTGAAATCATATATTTTGGAGGAAGCACTCTTTTTCTGATGTTAGTTTAAAGGAACATAAGCAATAAGAAAGGCCCTGAAGGACAAGGAAATTGAAGAGAAATCAGAGGAAGGGACATAAAATGGAACGTGTTAGTGACTTTCCCTCTAATTTTTTATTTGGTGAGAGAGTACAATGGAGAGCTTTTATTTAGATGAGACCTGAAACTTTTGGAGAGGATGAAAATCTGGATCACTCAAATTTTGAATGCATAATATGGTAGGCTATGGTTTTCAAAAACTTGGTGCTTTCCCAAAGTGCTGGGATTTCATTTTTTTTGTCTATTAACCATGTAGGGGTTTCTTTAAATGAAGTCCATGTTAGAGACCATAAGTGTTCTGCAAAACTCTTGGGATCTATGGCTCCAAGAGGATCACCTCACCATACAGTAACAGCAAGTGTCTGCTAATCAGGTAATATAGTTAAGTGAGATCTGTTAGGAGATCTGCTGCTGTCAGGTGATTCAAGTTTTAAAGGGACTATACAAAGTACTACCTAGCAAGAACGAGACATAAGATAATAATTAGAGAAATTTCTGAACTATTTTGGAATAAAGAATGAAGTTTTTGTTTTTTTGTTTTTTAAAGAAAGAGGGACAGTGAGAGAGACAGAGAAAGAGAGAAACAACTTTATTTAGTTTTTCAGTGGCCTTTGTTGCTCCAACACTTAGTTGTGTACTTGGTGCTGGGGTTTGAACCACGGTCCTTGTGCTTGCCAGGCAAGCGCCGAAACCGCTGAGCCACCGCTCCAGCCCCAAGAATGAAGTTTTAATTCTAAAATAATAATAATACTGGGTAACTCCTTGCTGTCAGCCCTCATAATGTGGTTCCTACTCTTGGGGAATTCACACAACTTAGTTGGGGGAGACAAACAGTATGGTTTTGATGATGGTGAGGTTCTGAGCATTTGTTCCTTGTTTGTGGAGGCCCAGTGTAGTGATTGGCACTTCTGCCAGTTTGAGACAATAAGAAGACTGGAAGGACTCTTGGAGGCACTGGTAAAGAGGTCTCAGTGTAGCCTGAAAATGGTCCTATTATTGCAACTCTGTTTAGTCGCTTACCTTTTCTCTGTGTGTGTTGTTTTATTTGTTTGGGGCTGGGGCTGGGGCTTGAACTCAGGGCCTGGTGCATACTAGACCAGCATTATACTGCCGAGCTACACCTCCAGTCCCTTTTCTGTTTTTTAAAATAAAGCAATAAAACCCAGTAATATTTTTTCAGATTAACACAACACAGCAGGAATAATACTCTGTAGAAAAAAGAGTAAGTGAAGTAAAAGAAAAGGAGGATTACTTTAGGAATATCAGAGATTTGAGGGAATTTATGCAATTTTCTCATACTTCACATTTAGAAATGTTTAGCTCTCAGTTTTCCTTAACTTATTGAAGAAAAAGTGTAAGTAGCTGTTTCATTGTAGACGCTTGCTTTGTGAAAAGCATTTGCTTTGGGATTGGGGTATATGTGATAGAGTACATGAGGTCCTTAATTCCATCTCCAGCATCACATTAAAACAAGAAAAAGTATTTGCTTGAAAATTTGTGAATAGAGGAGGGGCTGGAGCAGTGGCTCGGCAGTTAAGACACTTGCCCAGGGTATGTGAGTTCAAACCCAGCACTACGTACGTACACAACAATGTCTCGGAGCAACGAAGGTCACATGAAAAGCTAAATTAGATTGTTTCTCTTTCTCTGTCTCTCTTTCTTTCTCTCTCTCTCACTGTCCCTCTCTCTTTTACAAAAAAAAATAAAAATAAAAATTGTGAATAGAGGAGACAGATTGGGGAAGAGAATCCTTTTGTACATGTTAAAATCTTATTTCTGCTGAAGAACCAGATGGGAATATCACAGACCAAGTCCTTCAGTAGCTTCCCAGGCTTGGCCATTTTCCTCATCTGTTCCAACAAGAGGCCCATCCCTAAAAACAGATCATATTATTTATATTTAAGCTGCTTAATTTCCTAGCTATTTAGGTAAAATACTCCCAAAGCAAGGCTGTTGAAGAGATCTCAGAAGTTCTAAGAATCTGAAGATTAGTAAAAATTTTTTCACTGCCAGAACTTTACCAACGCACACGTGCATGTGCTTGCACAAACAAAGCCCAAGAGAATGTTCTTTTGAAATGATTTTTAGGAAAAAATTACTGGTTTTAGCAAATGTCATTGCACTTATATCTGTGCCTTTTATTAAAAAATCTGAAGTAATGATATCGTCTATGTATGATATTTGTAATAAGTAATTATTTCCAAAAATAGACAGTGCATTTAAGTAGAACTTTCTAAGTGAGGAGAGTTTTTTCTGAATAGTTGTATATTTATATCTTTCAAAGCCATTAGGAAAAATTCTGACATACACATGCAAACATTTTACTTTTGGCATATTAACCATGAGCCCGTATTAATCTCATTTGTAAGTGGCTCATTATGAGGCTTTGCTAGTAATTAATGTTTGTTAATAATTTATCATTTACATTGTCAGTGATCTCTTGTAGAAAATTTCACATGTGATTTTTTTTAAGTTCCACTCTGCTAACTGGGTTGTGTTTTGTTATTTGATCTTGTAAACTATGTACAAGTGATTTAAAAAAAAGTAAAAAAAAAACAAACTAAAAATAAAGTATTTAGTTAAAACACCTCCCATCCCACTCCTGATTTTGACTCCGTTGGCTTTCCACAGAAAACAGTGTTTCTCATTTCTTATTATCACTTGGAGTTATAGTATAGGGTTTTTTGTTTTGCTTTATTTTTAAAATTTGAGATGGCATATTGCTATGTGTCTCAGGCTGGTTTCCAACTTTTGGGCTCAAGTGATCCTCCCACCTCAGTGTCCTGAGTGCTGGGACTACCATGTATGTCAGTCAACTCTCCTGTCCTTTGTTTTGTTTTAATTGGCAGAGGAGGTTGATTTTCAAAGCTCAATTTATTTTAAAATTGAGTTTTGAAGGACTTCTGTGACGTACTTGAGGTTTCAAAACAGAATTAACCATTGTAAGCAAGAGTTTGGCAGTGTTAATTTAAGTGTTTTAAACAATGGTTTTTTTTTTAACTAAAACTTTTTTTTAATTAGATGAATATGGAGTTACAATTGAGGGGGAAACATTGTCAAACAATCAAGAACAAATAAATGTATATATACTTAGTTATCCAGGGCTAATGCCATGTCATGGATGCCCCGCTTGGGTTCCTCATATTGCTGTTTCCCCCAGAAGACCCCCTGAGTTAAATGGATATCTCGTGGAGGACAGAGATCTCCTTCTGAGATGATTCCCCCATGTTCCCACCCTCCAGTCTCCTAGTTAACTAAAACTTTCAGTAGTATATTTAGTAGTGCATTGGGGTAGGGAAGACTTCAGAAAGCAAAATTTACTTTTGTAGTTGAAAACCAAGATTAAAAAAGAAACCTGCACATCATTTTTAAATATGGAGGAAAAACAGAAACTTAAAGAAGTCTGTTTTAATATAAAGTAGAGATAGAGAACTGATGTTTTCATTATAAACCTTCAGTACAACCTAATTTTCTGCCTACATCCCCCCTCAAAATACTGTCCTTCTAAGGTCAGGAAGCGTGAGGGACCCTCCTTTCCTCCTGACAGTGCATGCCTCTGGGGACCTGGAGACCAGGCTGGAAACTAGGGAGTGGAGCAGAGAACCACAGTACCATGGGCCTTGTCTCCTGAACCATCTCCTTGCCTGCCCTAGTCCCCAAGCTCCCAGAAGGCAGCTCACCTCTCCGGCAGCATCTTGGCAATTTGAGCCCATCAGTTGCCCAGCACTTTGTGGGCCTCACAGATGATGAGGTCCTCCTCCTCGGTCCAGCACGACTTCTTTACCTCAGGGTTAAGGTGGTTGTTCCAGCGCTCACGGCACTGCTTCCCCAGCCGGCCCTTCAGGTGCTTGCCAGTCAGCATACACTTCTTTGTGCCACACTTCTTGACCAACTCAGTGACCTTCTGGTCTTCCTCTTTGGTCCACGGCCCTTTGATAAGGTCTGGATTCAAAACCCTCAGCCACCAGTACTGGCATTGCTGGTCTGTGCAGTTCTTCTCATGGGTCCATTTGACCTTGCACTTGCTGTCCCTCTGCTCCAGCAGGTCTGAATCAATGTCCTGGTAGTGCAGCTCATGCAGTTCCTCACTGCGCATCCCCTGAGACATCCCGAGTGGGAGCCAGGCCAGGGTCAGGACGCAGGCTGCTCCGGGCCCCGGCCACTCTCCCAAGTGTCAGAGTGTCCGCAGATTCCGCCGCCGTCTGCTCGCAGAAACACAGAAGACTTTCCTGTCTCCCCAACAATGAATGGTTTTAAACCGAGAAATGGCCAGATCAGGCACAGTGGTGCACACCTGTGATCCCATCAACCCTGGAGGCTGAGGCAGGATGATCACGAGTTCAAGGCCAGCCTAGACAACTTAATCAGACTCTGTTAGAAAATTAAAAGGGCTCAGTGAGTGGTAGAGTGCCCCTCAGTCCAATCCTCAGTACTATGCAAACAAACAAACTAAATAAATAAAAGTAAAAAAAAAAAAAAAGAAAAAAATGAGCTGAAATCAACCTATATTGGCTGTACTTCATTATACTCCATCAATTACATCTATACTGTCACTTAAAACTGGGCTACATTTGATTACAGACGAAGAAATCTATTATGAATGACTGGTATTAATTAACTAATTCAAGTCTTTTAAAAGTTAACCCTGTTTACATAGTTTTGTTGGAGTCTTAGGGAACACTACCTGGTTGATAGTAGGAACGGCCATCTCAGATCCATTTGCCATTTTGTTCTAGTATTTCCTTACTAAGACACTTCTTTTATCCTGGAAAAAGGGAAAGATTAGACTTAGTATTTAGAGCAATTTTTGAACCCTATTGTCCCATAAACTTTATTTTGCAATTTTCTTGTTAGTGATATGGACTTTATTTAGAATTGGATGTAAATATCTTAATTTAGGGCATTCTGCCAAGAGCATGATTAATTTATGTAGCAGCTGTACAGCCAGTTATGATAGCCCCCTAGCCTCATAATGCCTTCTCCATGGCAATTAACTAAAAGATTTAGTTACTTAGTTATAGTAGCAAGATTTGAAGTGCTCAGTAGCCACAGGCAATCAGTAGTCACTACATTGAATAATAATGCAGACAGATATTTATATCATTATTGAAAGATCTGTTGTAAAATGTTGACCATGGTATATATATATAATACATAGCCTGGACTACACACATAATGTGCATATACGTGCACAACCATTTACTAATTTATGAAGTTTTTATGGTTTCATAAAAGCTCAGTAATTTAATCTCAGATTTACAGTAAGATGTTAATCATGATATCACTTTAGTTATTTCTTTTTTACCTGTTTGTATAGATTTTTTTCCTTTCTTTTTTTGAGATAGAGACAATGAGAGAGAGAGAGAAAGAGAATCAGTTCTATCCAGTTTTTCATGTGACTCTCATTGCTCTGACACTTCATTGTGTATGCTGGGGTTCGAACCTGTGAACTCGTGCATGCAAGGCAAGCGCAGTAACTGCTGAGCAAACACTCCAGCCCCCCCCCACCTCCTTTTTTCTCTTGTTTGAAGAGGAATGTTAGAAAGCTAAACTTTGGGCTGGACTGGTGGCTCAGTGGTAGAGCACTTACCTGGCATGTGCACGGACCGGGGTTCGAACCGCAGCCACCACATATACAACTAAGTATTGGAAAAGCAAAAACCAGATGAAAAAAAATAATAAAATTGATCCTCTCTTCTCTCTCTCTCTCTCTCTCTAAAATAAAGGAAAAAAGAAAACTAAGGTTTGTTCCATTTGTGTCATGAGGGCCAAAAAGTGCATTGTTTTTGTGCTCCCTTGTGTTCTAGGAAGGAAGAGACTACTACGAGCAGACTGGTGTGGGTCCGCTGCCTGTTGTTCTGTTCAATGGAATGCCCTTTGAAAAGGAACAACTAGATCCCGATGAGCTGGAAACCATTACAATGCACAAAATCCTGGAAACCACTACCTTCTTCCAAAGAGCCGTGTACTTGGTGAGTAGCCTTTCAGGGCTAACTGAAAGAGAAGAGTGCTTATATTTTTGTTGCTTCTATAGTAGGCAATAAAATTCTTTGAAAGAGAATAGTTGGCTTACATATTTGTAGCTTCTGTAGTATGCAATAAAACTCTTTTTAAGCATCACTGCTTTTTATGTGTCACTAATCGGTTTACAGACTCCTAAAATCCTCTGCTGTAAAGGAAAATATTCGTAAAACTTCTGTATAGGGGCTGCAGTGGTGGCTCAGTGGTTATGGCACTTGCCTGGCATTCGCAAGTACATGGGTTCAAACCCCAGCAACCCACGTACACAACTAAGTGTCAGAGCAACGAAAGCCATGTGGAAAACTCAATAAAAATTGATTCTCTCTGTCTCTCTCACTGTCCTCCTCTTTTTAAAATTTTTTTTATTTTTTTATTGAGAAATTTATGATTGAACAACCATACAAGTTTTTAACAAAATAATATAAAGTGTGAATAGATTCTGGATATTCGATTTACCCCCAGGAGAGCCCCCTCAGTTACCCACCCTTATCCCTCCCTTTCCCTTCCCACATTATCTCTAAAAAAGTATTAGGCTGTATGACATTACACCTTATCTGGATTTAACACATGATAAAGACCACCTTTCTCAATGGCCAGGGTCTAGATCCAGCCTCCACAGATGAGTGGAGACATTCGACCCTTGGTTCTCTGGGTTAAGCTGATTTTACTCAGCATAATTTCTTCCATAGCCATCCATTTACCTTTAAAGGCTGCAATATCACTGTTTCTAATTGCTGTATAAAATTCCATGGTATATATGTACCACAGTTTTTGGATCCATTCGTCTAGTGAGGGCCATCTGGGTTGTTTCAATAATCTAGCTATTGTAAATTGAGGTGCTATGAACATAGATACAGTGCTGTGTCACTATAATGTGCTGATTCTAAATCCCCTGGAAAGATACCTAGGAGTGGAATAGCAGGGTCGTACGGTGGGCTCATCCCTAGTTTTTTAAGGATTCTCCACACTGCTTTCCAGAAGGGCTGTACCAGTCTGCAGCTCCACCAACAGTGTGTTAGTGTGCCTGTCTCTCCACAGCTCCTCCAGCATCTATTATTGTTTATTTTCTTCATTTTTGCCATTCTGACTGGCATAAGGTGATATCTTAATGTGATTTTCATTTGCATTTCTCTGATTACTAGAGATTTAGAGTACTTTCTCATGTATTCATTGGCTTGATCCATGTCCTCTGTTGAGAAATT
Organism: Aplodontia rufa; assembly: GCA_004027875.1. Lineage (NCBI taxonomy): Eukaryota > Metazoa > Chordata > Mammalia > Rodentia > Aplodontiidae > Aplodontia > Aplodontia rufa. The sequence goes on from PVKS010018254.1 coordinate 33,545, forward strand.
TCTGTTTAGCTCTTTGGCCCATTTATTAATTGGGTTGTTTGTGTTTTTGTAGTTGAGATTCTTGAGGATTTTGTAGATTCTGGATATGAGGCCCCGTTCGGAGGAATCATAACCCATGATTCTATCCATTTCCCTTGGCAACCTTTGACTCTTTTGATTGTTTCCTTGGCAGTACAAAAGCTTTTTAGCTTTATGGCATCCCATTCACTGATTTTTGGCTTTACTTCCTTCACTTTAGGAGACATGTTGAGAAAGTCTTTGCCTACTCCCAAATGCTGAAGTGCTGGACCTAATTTATCTTCCATCAGTTGCAGTGTAGCTGGTTTAATTCCTAGCTCCTTGATCCATTTTGATTTGATTCTCATGCAAGGAGAAAGATATGGGTCTAATTTCAACTTTCTGCAAGTGGCTGTCCAGTTTGTCCAACACTATTTGTTGAAGAGGCTGTCTCCCCTCCATGTAATATTTTGTCCCCCTTTGTCAAAAATCACATGTTTAAAGATTTGAGGGTTTGTTTCAGGATCTTCTATCCTATTCCATTGGTCTTCTTTCCTATCTTGATACCAGTACCATGCTGTCTTTGTTACTACAGCTCTATAGTATTGTTTTAAATCTGGTATGGCAAAACTGCCTGTTTCATCTTTCTTGCTTAGTAATGTTTTAGCAATTCTAGGTTTCTTATTGTTCCAAATGAATTTGAGAATTGCTTTTGCTATGTATGTAAAGAATGACATAGGTATCTTTATAGGGATAGCATTAAATCTATATAAAGCTTTTGGTAGAATGGCCATTTTTATTATATTAATTCTGCCTAACCAAGAGCATGGGACATCTTTACATCTTCTTAGGTCATCTTGGATTTCATTCTTCAATGACCGATAATTTTCATTGTAGAGATCTTTGATTTCCCTTGTAAGGTTAATTCCCAAATATTTTATTTTTTTCAAAGATCTTTTGAAAGGGACTGGTTTCCTGACCTCATCATCAGTGCTATTATTATTAGTGTATAGGAAAGCTATTGATTTATGTGTGTTGATCTTGTATCCTGCCACTTTGCTAAATCTGTTTATAATCAAGCAGTTTACTGATGGAGTTTTTTGGATCTTCCAGATACAGGATCATGTCATCAGCAAAAAGAGAGAGTTTGACTTCCTCTCTTCCTATTTTTATCCCTTTGATTTCTTTCTCTTGCCTAATTGCTCCAACTAAGGTCTCAAGAACAATATTGAATAAAAGTGGTGAGAGCAGACAGCCTTTTCTTGTTCCCAATTTTAGTGGAAATGCTTTCAGCTTTTCTCCGTTTAGTATTATACTAGCTGAGGGTTTAGCATGTATAGCCTTTAAATAGTTCAGAAATGATCCTTTGAATCCGATCTTCGCTAGTGTTTTGAGCATAAAAGGGTGCTGGATTTTATCAAAGGCCTTTTCTGCATCCATTGAGATGATCATATGGTTTTTGTCCTTGATTCTATTTAAGAGGTGAATTATGTATGTTGAACCAGCCCTGCATACCTGGGATGAAGCCCACTTGATCATGATGGATTATCTTCTTGATAAGTTTTTGAATAAGGTTTGCTAGTACTTTATTAAAGATTTTTGCATCCAAGTTCATCAGGGATATTGGTCTGTAGTTTTGTTTTTTTGATGCATCCTTGTCAGGTTTTGGTATCAGAGTTATGGTTGCTTCATGAAAAGTGGGTGGGAGTATTCCCTCCTTTTCAATTTCTTGAAATAACTTAAGAAGGAGGAGAGGTGTTAGTTCCTCATCAAAAGTGTGGTAAAAGTCAGCAGGGAAGCCATCAGGTCCTGGGCTTTTCTTCTTTGGTAGACTTTTAATTGCTATATGGATTTCAGTGTCTGTGATTGGGCTATTTAGGAATTCAGTATCATCCTGAGTCAATTTAGGGATGTTGTGTGTGTCAAGAAATTTATCCATTTCCTCCAAATTATCAATTTTGGAGGAGTATAGGTTTTTAAAATATGATCTTATAATTTGTTGGATTTCCATGGGGTCAGTGGTGATGACTCCCTTTTCATTGGAGATTTTATTGATTTGCTTTATTTCTCTCCTTCTCTTGATTAGATTTGCTAGTGGTCTGTCTATCTTGTTTATTTTTTCAAAGTACCAGCTCTTTGTTTCATCAATTCTTTTTATTGTTTTTTTTTTGTTGTTGTTCTCAATTTCATTGATTTCAGCTCTGATCTTGATAATTTCCTGTCTTCTGCTAGCTTTGGGGTTAGATTGTTCTTCCTTTTGAAGGGCTTTGAGATGAACCATCAGCTTATTTATTTTCGATCTCTCTTCATTTTTAATGTGGGCACTCAGCACTATAAATTTTCCCATTAGGAAAGCTTTCATGCTGTCCCAGAAGTTTCGATATGTTGTGTCTTCATTTTCATTCTCTTCCAAGAATTTTTGGATTACTTCTCTCATGTCTTCTTGGATCCATTCTTCATTTAATAGAGTATTATTCAATCTCCATGAATATGTGTGTTTTCTGTTATGATTATTAATGTTGATCACTAGGGTCATAGCACTGTGGTCTGAAAGGACACACAGGATGATGTCTACTTTTTTATACTTGCTGAGATTATCTTTATGAACCAGAAAATGATCTATTTTGGAAAAGGATCCATGTGCTGCAGAGAAGAAGGTGTATCGCTAACTTGGGATGGAAAATTCTATATATGTCTATTAAGTCCATTTGGTTTATGGAGATATTTAGGCTGGAGTTTTCTTTGTTGATTTTTTGTTTTGATGATCTGTCTAATGTTGACAGCGGAGTGTTGAAGTGTCCCAGTATAATTGTGTTGTGATCTACGAGTGGTTTGATGTCATGAAGTAATTTATTCACATAGTTGGGTGCACTGTTGTTTAGAAAGTAAATATTAACTATGGTTATTTCTTCCTGTTGAAGGGTTCCTTTTAGTACTAAGTAGTGGCCTTCTTTCTGTCCTTCTCTCTTTAAAAAAAACAAACAATAACAAGAATAACTTCTGTATAGTATAATTGAAGTGGCAATTTTTATTGATTTTAGGATTAAATATTTATTTTATTATTCTCATTTATTTACAATTCTGAAAATTGAACCCAAGTCCTCATGAGTGCTAGGAAAGTGTTCTCTCACCAAGCTAAATCACTAGAATTAAATATTTATTTTAAAAATTGTAAGAATTTCTAAGAGACATTTTATTCTGTCTGTAAGAAATTTTGACTTTAGACTCAAATGTTATTTATTATTTATATTTATGAATACTGATTATATAGTATCGTTGTTGCTAATTCACATACCATACAGCTCAACTTTTTAGCATGTGCAAGTTAGTGGTTTTGGGTGTATACACAGAGTTCTGTGACTATCACCTCTAATTTCAGAACATTATCGTTACTGGAAAAGAGCCCCATACACAATGGCAGTCACTCCCCGTTTTGTTCTGCCCCCAGCCATTTGCAGCTATGAATCTACTTGTTGCCTTCATGGATTTGCATCTTCTGGGCATTTCACATAAATAGAACTTGCAGAAGTCAGCCTGATGCTGGACTGACATGCTGCTCAAACCCTAGTCTCCTTGTGTGATCATGTTGTTGTGTAATCCAGGTGCCCCTGTGCATCGCTGTGTTGTGTAAACTGTCAGGTGTGATCTGGGGAGCCATCTGAACAGTTACTTCTATCGTTGGATTAGAGATTATCACCAGGGAACCAGGAGCATAGCCCATCCAGGTTGCTCGCTGTGTATTGGCTCTCCTCTCTCCTTCTGAAGATATGTGGATATTAATACTCTCTTGTGTCCCTTATGTCTATTCCCTTATGTTTTCCAGATTGGATAATCTTACTTGATTTATCTTCAAGTTCACTGGTATTTTTCTTCTGTCAACTAAGATGTGTTATTGTTCCTTTAGTAAATGTTTCAGCAGGATTATGTTAATATATATATATATATATATATGTGTGTGTGTGTGTGTGTGTGTGTGCGTGTGTATATATTAAAAAGTTTTTTTTCTGTGTTAAGGATTGAACCCAGGGTGTTTCTTCATGCTAGGCAAGTGCTCTCTATCACTTGAGGTATATCCCCAGCCCATTAGTCATTCTGTTTTTTAACTCCAGGTTTTAAAATTTGCTTCTTTTTCATAATTTCTTTCACTTTATTGGTGTTATGTATATGATGAGAATAATTCTCAAATTTTGCTTTAATTTGGTAGTCACGGTTTCTTTCCATTCTTCAAATAAATTTGAAATAGCTTTTTAAACTTTTTGTGTTTTAAGTCCAGTGCTTTCTGAAGAGCAGTATGTACTGGCTGCTTGTTTTCCTGAGCATACACAAACCTTTTCTCTTTGCATGTCTTATACTTTTTTTTTTTTAAATAACTGGACACTAAATTTGACACCTCTAGAAAGCAAAACTGCACCCTACCAGGGTTCTGTTTGTTCTTGTTTTGTTATTTGCTATTTCTTGTTGGAGGAGCTATTATTTGTCTAGTGACTTTTCTGAATAAATTCTTTGCCAGGTGTGGCCTTGAAGTTTCTGCTTAGGTAGCTCATTGATCAGCTAATGTAGCAATAGAGATTTTCTTAACTGGGATGAGTGGATCTAAAACTCCCCCAGTTTTTCCTAAGACTCTTTCCATGTCAGGCATGCCTTCAACACTCAGCCTGTAGACAACTCTGCATTAGCCTTCAATTCTTGCTTGCACAGTCTACAGGTTAGAGGTTAGTTTCGGGCTTTCTATGATTTTTCTTGGACATTCATTCACATGCCTTTACAAATCATGCATGGGGTCTTTTAGATTCCAAGGAATAATATGTCAGAGGTTTTCACATCCACTTATAGATATTTCATTTTCCAGCTTTTTATTTTTTTTCCAACTTTATTAGTCCATCTGTTAATCACCACTGAGATGTTAAACAATTGTTCCTGATTCTTCTGGACAAGTATCCCCTGGGCAAAGGCTGAGTGAAATCTGATTTTCAGCCCAAATAAAGAGAACCCCTTGGGCATTGGCCTGTTCTGGTAGTCGTTACCTTTATTGTTGGGCAGTTATTTTGCAAAGCTTCTGTCAATTGTGGAATGGACAGGTAGATAGTAATAGAGTAAGTTAAAATATCCCAAAGGCAGCTCGGCATGGTGGCACACTCCTGTAATTCCAAGCTTCTCCAGAGACGGAGTATCACAAGCTTGAGGCCAGTTTTATTTAGTGAGATGCTGTCTCAAAATAAGAAATTAAAAGGGCTGGGATGTAGCTGAGTGCTTGGCTTGCCTAGGTGTGTAAGACTTTGAGTTCAATGCCCAGTACGTGATGGATGGGGGAGCAGGGTCATAAAGGTCATGTTCCTACTGAAATTCAGTTTTTCTTCAATAAAAGACCCTTTGAAATTTGCAAGACTTCAGTTAATTGCCAGAGTCTTGGGAAAGTTGGTTGACTTTTAATACTGGGGATTGAACCCAAGGGTGCTTTACCACTGAGCTACCCCAGCCCTTTTTTAATTTGAGATAGGGTCTTGTTAAGTTGCTGAAGCTGTCCTCAAACTTGCGATCCTCATGCTTCAGCCTGCTGAATTGCTGGGATTATAGGTGTGTGCCACCATGCCTGGCTTGACTTGCTTTTTCTAGCATTGTCAAAGTTTTTTTGGGAGAGACTAGTGAGCTGTCTTTACTCTGCTATTTCTGCCAGATGTCACTTTCAGATATTTTAAATAACCAGCGATGTTGGAACAGTAACCCTAAGGAAAAATAAAGGTATTTAAAATTTTTATTATAGTAAATGATAAATACACAAAATTTCTCATTTTAAATGTACAATTCAGTGGCATTTAATACAGTCGTTATCCTGTACAACTTTCACCTCTGTTCATTTCCAGAATTTTTTTTTTATCATTCCAAGTAGAATCTATCTACCCATTAAACAATAACTACCCACGCCAACCACTGGGAACTACTATTTTACTTTCTCTCTCTGAATTTTTCCATTCATCTTATAAATAGAGTTATACAATATTTGTCCTTTTGTGTCTAGTCTATTTCAGCATTTATCCACATTGTAGCACATATCAGAATTCTTGCATGTGTGTGTGTGTGTGTGTGTGTGTGTGTACATACATACCACATTTTGTTTATTCATTCTTCTGTCAGTGGATATTTGGATCATTTCTTTCCTTTGGTTATTATGAATAATCCTGTGAACATTGTAGACAAGTATTTGTTCAAATTCTGCTCTTAGTTATTTTGGTCATATACCTAGAAGTGGAGTCACTGGATCATATAATTCTCATAATGGTAATTATTATTACCATATGATAATTTGGAGGACCTACCAAACTCTTTCCACAGCAGTTGTGCATTCCCAGTAGAAATGTACAGGTGTTCCAATTCTCCACATCCTTCCTAATACTTGTTATTTTGCTTTGTTTTGTTTTGTCTTTATAAAAGGCATCTAATGGCTGTGAAGTGGTTTCTCATTGTGATCTTGATTGATTTGCATTTTCCTAATGAGTAGTGCTGTTGAGCAACTTTTCATGTGGTTATTGGTCATTTGTATATTTTCTTTGGACAAATGTCTATTCAAGTCTTTGTCCATTTTTGAGTAGAGTTTTTTTTTTTTTTTTGGAGTGATAAAAAGATAATACATTTATTTCTTATTATTATTATTTCTAATTCTAATACAAAACAAGACTTGGATAATATATATGAGTGCTCATCTTCATAAATGTAAATTTCTATCAGTTGAAACATTTCCATGATATTTTTTAAAAACAGAGTGACATGTGTTCCCGGAGCAAAACTCAGAAATTATCGAAATACACCCAAAAGGGAAGGTTCAGCCTTCATGACCAAAGGGTTAA
>PVKS010018255.1:0-27992 GCA_004027875.1 Aplodontia rufa
TTTTTTTTTTTAAATTGAGAAATTTATTATTGAACAACCATACACAATTTTAACAAAATAATATAAAATGTGTATAGATTCTGATTATTAGAATTACCCTCAGGAGTGCCCTCCCAATTACCCACCCTTATCCCTCCCTTCCCCTTCCCATATCCATTTACCTTTAATAGAAGCAATATCATTTCTAATAGCTGAGTAGAACTCCATTGTATATATACCAGAGCTTTTGGATCCATTCATCCATTGAGGGGCATCTGCATTGGTTCCATAATTTAGCTATTGTAAATTGAGCTGCTGGGAACATGGATATTATTGCTGTGTCACTGTAATGTGCTATTTCTAACTCCTCTGGGAAAATCCCAAGAAGAGCCATAGCTGGATCATGTATGGTGGTTCCAACCCTAATTTTTTGAGGAGTCTCCACACTGATTTCCAGGGTGGCTGGACCAGCCTGCAATTCCACCAACAGTGTGCTAGTGTTCCTATCTCCCCACAACCCCTCCAGCATTTATTATTTGTATTCTTCATCTTTGCTAGTCTGATTGGAGTGAGGTGAAACCTAAAGGTAGTTTTGGTTTGCATTTCTCTGATTGCTAGTGATTTAGAACACTATCTCATCTATTCATTGGCTTCCTCAGTGTCCTCTGCTGAGAAGTTTCTGTTTAGCTCTCTGGCCCACTTATTGATTGGATTGTTTGTGTTTTTGTGATTGAATTTTTTTGATTTCTATGAAATTTTTTGAGTTCTATGAAAATTTTGGGTATTAGTCCCCTGTCAGAGGGATCGCAGGCCATGATTCTCTCCCATTCTGTATGTTGTCTCTTGACTATATTGACTATTTCCTTGGCTGTACAGAAACTTTTTAGTTTAATGGCATCCCACTCATGGATTTTTGACTGTAATTCTTTCACTTTAGGATCGTTGTTGAAGAAGTCGTTACCAACTCCCATATGCTGGAGTGTTGGTCCTAATATTTCTTCTAGCAGTTGTAGGGTACCTGGATTAATTCCTAACTCCTTGATTTATTTAGAATTGATTTTTTTTATGTAAGGTGAGAAATAAGGCTCTAATTTTAGTTTTCTGCAAATGGCTGTCCAGTTTTTCTAGCACTGTATGTTGAATAGGCTGTCTCTCCTCTATGTTATATTTTCACCCCCTTGGTCAAAGTTCAGATGTTTAAAGATTTGTGGGTTTGTCTCAGAGTCTTTTATTCTATTCCATTATCTTCATTCCTATTTTGATTCCAATACCATGCTGTTTTTTCATACTACAGCCCTATAGTATAATTTTAGATCTGTCATTACAAAAACACCTGTTTCATCATTCTTGCTTAGTAATGTTTTGGTTATTCTTGGTTTCTTGTTGTTCCATATTAATTTGAGAATTGCTTTTCCTATATCTACAAAGAATGAAATTGGAATCTTGATGGAGATTGCATTGAAGCTGTACAGTGCCTTTGGCAGAATGACCATTATAAGTATATTAATTATGCCTAGCCAAGTGCACGGAACATCTTTCCATCTTCTCCGGTCTTTTGCAATTTCTCTTTTCAATGTTTGATAATTTTGGTTTTAGAGGTCATTTACTTTTCTTTTTAGATTAATTCCCAAGTATTTTATTATTTTAGAGGATATTGTCATTGAGACTGATTTCCTAATTTCTTCTTCTTCCTATTATTTTTTGCATATAGGAAAGCTATTGATATATGGGTGTTGATCTTGTAGCCAGCTACGTTGCCAAATCTGTTTATTAGCTATAGCAGTTTTCTGGTGGAGTTTTGTGGATCTTCCATACATAGGATCATGTCATCAGCAAAAAGAGATAGTTTGACTTCCTCCCTTCCTATTCTTATCTTTTGATTTCTTCCTCCTGCCTGATTGCTCCAGCCAGGGTTTTGAGGACTACATTGAACAAAAGTAGTGAAAGCAGGCAGCCTTATCTTGTTCCCGAGTTCTGAGGAAATGCTTTTAACCTTTCTCCACTTAGTATTATACTAGCTGAGGGTTTGGATATATGGCCTTTACAAAGTTAAAGTAAGTTCTTTTGATCCCTATTTTCTCTAGAGTTTTGAGCATAAATGGGTGCTGGATTTTATCAAAGGCCTTTTCAGCATGTAATGAGATGATCATATGGTTTTTGTCATTAATTCTGTTCAAGTCATGAATCCCATTTATTGATTTGCATATGTTCAACCAGCCTTGCATACCTGGAATGAAACCCACTTGATCAGGATGATTTCATTGATGTGTATTTGAATGATGTTTGCAAGAACCTTATTAAGAATTTTTGCATCTATATTCATAAGGGATATTGGTCTGTAGTATTCCTTTTTCGATGTTTCTTTGTTGGGTTTTGGTATCAGAGTTATGGTTGCTTCATAAAGAGTGTTTGGAGAGTCCCTCTATTTCAATTTCTTGGAATAGCTTCATAAGGTGGAATGTTAGCTCTTCTTCAAAGATGTAGTAAAACTCTGCGGAGAATCCATCAGGTCCTAGGCTTTTCTTCATTGGAAGACTTTTAATTGCTGTATGGATTTCATTGCCTGTTTTTGGACTGTTTAGGATTTCAGTGTCATCATGTATCAATTTGGGGATGTTCTATGTGCCTAGAAATATGTCCATGTCATCTAGATTATCTGATTTATAGGAGTACAATTTTTCAAAATATGTTCTGATAATCTGTTTGATTTCAATTGGGTCAGTGGTGATCACCCCCTTTTCATTAGTGATTTTGTTGATTTTCTTTGATTCTTTCCTTCTTTTAGTTAGATTAGCTAGGGGTCTATCAATTTTATTTATTTTTTTGAAGATTCAGTTCTTTGTTTCATCAGTTCTTTTTATTGTTTTGTTCTCAATTTCATTGATTTCAGCTTTGATTGTAATTATTTCCTGTCTTCTGCTGGCTTTGGGTTTAGACTGTTCTTCCTTTTGTAGAGATTTTTGTTGGAGCATAAGCTTATTAGGGATCTCTCCTGATTCTCAATGTGGACACTCAGTGCAATGAACTTTCCTCATAAGACTTCTTTCATGCTGTCCCAGAGGTTCGAAATGTTGTGTCTCCATTCTCATTCTCTTCCAAAAATTCCTTAATTACTGTTCTCATGTTTTCTTGGATCCATTCTTCATTTGGTAGGGTGTTATTTAATCTCCACATATGTGTATATTTTGTGCCATGGTTTTTGCTATTAATTATTAGGGTCATGGTATTATGGTTTGATAGGATACATGGAATAATATCTTTTTTGTATTTGCTGAGATTTCCTTTGTGAACTAGAATATGATCTATTTTGGAGAAGAATCCATGTGCTGCTGAGAAGAAGGTACACTCTGCCAATTTGGGGTGGAATATTCTGTAGATGTCTGTTAAATCTGTTTAATTTATTTTATGGTATTGTTTAGACTAGAGATCTCTTTATTGATTCTTTGCTTTGATGATCTGTCTATTGGTGATAGAGGAGTGTTAAACTTTCCCAGTACTTTTGTGTTGAGGTCCACAGGTGGTTTTATATCTTGGAGTATTTTTTTCAAGATAGTTGGTAGCATCTGTGTTTGGAGACTACATATTTACTATGGTTATTTCCTCCTGTTGAAGTCTTCCCTTTACTAGGATGTGGTGGCTTTATTTATCTCTTTTGATTAATTTATGCTTGAAATCCATTTTGTCATATATAAGAATTGCAGCTCCATGCTTTCTTGGGCTGTACGCCTGTAGATTTTTTTCTATCCTTTTACCCTTAATCTGTGGGTGCCAAGGGCTGTAAGGTGGGTTTCCTGTAGTCAGAATATTGTTTAATTTTGTTTTTTGATCCAGTCTGCTGGTCTGTGTCTTTTGATTGGTGCATTGAGACCATTCACATTCAGTGTTAGAATTGTTGTGGTTGTGGTTCATATTCATTGTGCTTTATTAGTAAATTCTGTGCTTAGTTGTCCATTGATAGCATATACCTTTATTGAATTTCCTCTGTTTGTGGGTTTTGAGGAATATTAGCTTGTACTTCTATCTGGAGTTTATCTTTGAGAATTCTTTGTAATGCTGACTTTCCGTTCACGAATACTGCAGGTTTATTCTTATCATGAAAAGTTCTTATTTCCCCCTTCAAATTTGAAGCTGAGTTTTGCTGGGTATAGTATTCTTTGCTGCATATTGTATTCATTCAGTCATGGATCCTTTCAAGATCTTCTCACTTCAGAGTTTGTTCTGAAAAATCAGATGCAGATGTGATTCTGATTGGTTTGTCTCTGAATGTGATTTGGCCTTTCTCTCTTGCTGCTTTCAAAATTCTTTCCTTGATTCCCCTTTTGTACATTTTGAATATGATGTGTCTTGGTGAGCTTATCATTTGATTAATCCTATTGGGTGTCCTATAAGCTTCCTGGATGAGCATATTTGACTCTATTTTTATATGGGCAAAATTTTCTTTAGCAATTTCCTTGAAAATATTCTTTATCCAATTTGTTTGTGTTTCAGTTTCTTCCTGTATCTCAATTACTCTTACGTTGTTTCTTTTCATTTTATCCCAGAATTTTTTAAAGTTCTATTCATGTTCTGTGAGTTCTTTTTTTCTTTTTTGTTATCTGTGCATTCTAGCTTGCTCAGCCTGTCGTCATTGTTAGAAGTTCTTTCTTCAAGAGCTGAGGATCTGTTTTGTGTAGAAGTTAGTCTATTTAAAACAACTAATTCTCCCATGGTTCCTCTCATGTCATTGACTGCAGATTTTAGCTCTGTTACTTTCCCAGATAGAAATGAATTAATCATAAGAAATACAGCAAATGAGGGAAAATTTACTTTTGAAGGATGGATCACATAGATATTCTTTTTCAAAAAATTTTATTGAGGAGTTGTGTTGTTGTATAATCATAAATAAATTCACATAGATATTCACAGATATTATAGTTGAAGCAGGGAATGAATATTCACAAATGCATGTGTTCACTCTAACACACTTCCCTTTGACTATACTGTGATTCAATGTCTTTGTTTTTCTGTTTGGAATGTTTTCAATAGCACTTATTTCATAACTGTGTTCTTCAAATCCTTCAGGTCTTTCCAAATATTGTTTCTCACGACAATCTATATCTTCTCTATGACTATCCTACCGAAACCATCTCTTCCATCAATCTCTATATAAAACCAAATATTGTCTTCTTCATACTCTTTATGAATATCTGTAACTCTTTGTTTCATTCATTTATGTTTTCATAGACTTCCTTAAGAAGAAAATAAACTCATCATGGGAGATATTCATTTGGGTTTAAAATATAAATATAGGAGATCCTATTGTCTAGGATGGTGTTTAGCATGCAGAACTCAATAAGCATTTAATGCATCCATCATAATTTTTATAGTTTTTGTTGAGACAAGAAAAAAACATATGGCATGTACAGAAGCTGCTTCCCCTTTTCATCAAGTGCTATCCAGGTATCCTAAAATTTGTTTCTACTGAAAGGATTTATGATAGTCAAAACGGTATGTGGATAGGTATGCAGATGCCAAGAGTTTTGCTAAAAATCACAATGCATATTTTGTTTTTTAATCAATTACAAAAGAAAAAATGTAAATATCACAAATTATTAGGTATTAAAAAATACTTATAATGATAAGATCTGGCATGAAGAATTTTGAACTCACACCCTATTGTATTTTGCTTCTTGGAGTTTTTTTTTTCATTTACTACTGATGTATTGGATGATTAATTCAGAAAATAATGAATGCTAGGAAGAAATTATTTGAAATTTAAAAATTGCAGCAGATTATCCATAAAGTGAATGCAGATAAATGACAGTGGCTATTGCCCATCTAAGGGATATTGAAATCAAGATATTTTAGTTACTCTTGTTTTCATATGCAAGTAGGGTGCTTGCTTTCACTTTTACAACAAAGAAAAAATTTTTTGATTTTTACTTTTCTACTACATTTTATTCTTTTGGTTTCTATATTTTCCACCCAGCACCAGGTAAAATGTTATAGATAGAAAATTATAGAAAATATTCTTTAAAAATTATTGGAACAATGTACTGATGTTATATGCACAAAATGTTTCTGAGTCATTGGCCTTAAATGCCAACTCTATGCATACATAGTATATCAGGCATCTTTCTTACTCTGGTAGAAAATAATATTAATACCATGAATGTTCAATATTGATTTGTTTGTTGCCAGGCTGAAACAGAAATGCTTGAGCCTGGTCATTCCATCGTTTTCTTTTATAAACGAAATTAATTATTAATTTAAGTCTGATAATACCTTCATTAATTTATTACAAATGGTGAATGCCACCTAAAGTATAAAGTATGCTAACAATAAGAAAGTTTGAGATTTTAGAAAGATCAAGCATAATAATTATTTTACTCAATAAAATAATTATAGGTAATATTGTATTTTTCATGTTACATGGGAACTGTTTTCAAGAGAAAAAAGTACGTGAGTGTATAATGTTGCACAATAAAACACTCGTTCATAAATATCATCTGATTATAAATACTTTATTTATATTCCTCATGAATTTTTTCGTACAAGTTTTTTTTTAAAGAATATATTTTAGTGATCCCTCATTTTCTATTAGAAGGCTCTGGCTAGCTTTCAAAATGCTCCCTTTCTGGAATGCATCTCTCAGATATGCAGGTCATTTTGCCAACTCAGAATTTTGTACATTCAGAATATTGAGGACTGTCTGTCAAAACAAAGCTTTGTATACATGATTACTTTTTTTCACTTCTCCAGCAGCCACCAAATTCAAAGTAGTATACTTGTATCATCTTTTCTTATTATGATCTAAAATTTGCTTTAATATTTTTGTTTACATAAAGAGGAATTTTTATCTTTAGAAAATAAATTATCATAACGGTAAGATGTCTTGATAACAATTTAAAAGATAAAAGGGAAAATTGGTATGAATAAGTTTCAGTATAGCTGAACATAATACCCTATACAGTCAAGTGAAATGGAAAGAATCAAGATAGGGAACCATATACCTTATGATTGTCTTCACCAAGTTATATAAGGGAGTTGTGTTAGATGTGGGATATATACACAGTCATTTTCTTAAAATATAGCTATTTGCTGGATGTTAGAAAAGAAGAGACATTTGGCTCATTCATTACTGTTTGAAAATGTCTTAATGATTCAGCCATTATTAATTAATTTTCATTTGTATTATGCGATTAATAATCTAATCATTTTTTAAAAGTTCATGATTTCTGCTTTTACAGAAAAGTTCAAAATAAAATAAAACAAAGAGTTACTCAGAAATTTAGTCAATATTCCTTTGTATTTTCCTCTACTATTTAATAAATGTGTCAACTATAAAGTACACATGCTTTTAACTGTGGCCGAAATGGTGCTCACCAAACACTCTTGGGCATCCCTGTATTCCCCATCCTTTACTGAGGCGAGATCAGAACCACATGTTTCATTTTGGCCAAAATGACATTAGAAATGATAGGTGCTAATTCTGGGCTAGATAAGTTAAAAAGTGATACTTCCTCTATTATTCTATTTCCTGTCACAATGACACTAACTGTCATATGTTCCATCTAGTTGGTGTCATTAAAAAATGGAGGAAGGACTTTAGCACTTTAGCTATGTATTGGACATTTTGAAATATGAGGAATTTAGAAAAAAAACTTTAAATGTGTTAAAAAGTTAGCGTTGCACTATTTTAGTTAGAAGTATATAAACAATTTGCAGCATAGGGATCTGTTCAGGTGACGGGTTTTTGTTTGTTTGTTTGTTTTAAGAGTTTTACATGCTATGTTTACTGGATTTTAAATCTTCTATAGTAATGAATTTAAAATGTGTAACTAGTCTTTTACAAATGTTTTTGAAGTATTTTCTTTCAAATGAGCTTAACTAAAGAGGAAAGACAAGCTATGCTTTTCACATTTTTAGGAAGAAATAATGATAGCAAATAACATTTATAGAAGCCCCACATGTGCCAAGTTCTGTGCTAAAGTCATTGTTTGAATTGTCTCATTTAATCCTTCCAACAGCTCTTTGATGCATTATCTATTATATTCCCACTTTACATGAATCGTGGCCTCAGAGGGGCTAAGTAATTTGTCCCAGGATCCATTGGAAGCAACAAGCTAGCTGAGAATTCAGGTGCAAGGAATAGATCCATTGTCATCATTTTAAACCAGTCCACTTCATTTGACCTTGGAAACAGTAAAGCTATACTTTATTCGGACACTCACAATTAGCCTGTCTTTTGTTTATTTGATTGCTTCATTTCACTTAGAACCTATCTTTAAACACACTTTCCACTTTGGAAATAAGCAAACTAACAAGAGGATATAGCAAAATCAAGATTACCCTGTTCAACCTCTTCTTTCTGCTTTCCTTCTGTGGTTAACTAGAAAATATTTAACATACGTAGTATAAAACAGGGAACATGGAAAAGAAAAGAAACAACACAGGTGCTGTCAGTGAAGGAAAGAGGTGTTCAAGGGGGATGAACCTACACTATAAATATTGCTGAGAAATAAGGAGACATGTAATTGTCGTTCAACATAACAGAACAACATTGGCTAGATGATGGGAAAGAACAGCCACATAAGAGAAGGGTGAATCCTGAGTAGAGCATAAAAAAGTGGAAATAAGATTGAGGAGTCTATCCAAATATGTGGCTACAAAGATGTCATGGTTAGGATATAGTGTACCCTAAAGGCTGAAGCAGTTTGTAAGATTTCACTCCAGCCTAAATCACTTGAGCATTGAATTATAGTATGTCTCCACCCACCCCCACTTCTACTCTGCCTCATGTTCCTTTATTTTTTAAAATTCTGTCAATGTGTAATTCATCCTCGTGTTTACCGTTTGTTCTTTCTAGACTGTAGAAAGACTATGCCTACTGAACCAACTAATGCTACACTTCTTTGAGATCTCTAAGTTCAGTCAAGGAGTCCTTGTGTACTTCCTGTTGCTATTGCTTGATTTGGTCCCTGTACTCCTACTTAGTTTTCCTTCATCTACACCAACTGCCTCAGTGGTTTAATGAGAATGTGTGATTCATTTTTATCTTATCCCATTAGATCATTTGATTCATGGGAGCAGTAAATTTCCCTCTTTCTGCTCACTTTTCTCACAGAAAACACAGCCTAATGCAAATCTGTTGGATAAATGAAGAAAGAAATAAGGTAAAAATGTACCAACTTTCATTGCTGGATTCCTCACTTTTACCTACCACTCCCTTCATAGCCTAATCCAATGAGACATCTAGGCATTAGATCCTATAGATTATATCTGCTATAATCTCTTAAATCTCTTTCCTTCCATGTCCCATGTTTAAGCCTCCATCATAACTACCCAAATTCATGCGTTAACTACTAAAGTTACTTCTAAGATCATGCTCTATTTGCCAAAGCTAATACAACTGGGGTGATTTCACTAAACATGGTTCAGATTGAAAATCTGATGATCTATTGTTTTCTGTTGTTATGTGCCAAATATCTCTAAAACTTAGCAACTTAAATAAAAGTTTTCATGACCACAGTATCTCATGGAACTGAGAATTGACAAAGCTCTTCTGGTCAGTTCTTGCTTGAGCTCTCCTGTGCTGTTGTAGTTAGGTGTTGGCCAGAATTGCAGTCATCTGAAGGTTCCAATAAGCCCTACAACCCAAAGTACTTCAGACATGTGTCTTGTTCCTTGTCATGTAATGACCTCTGGGTCCTTGAAAAAAGCATAACATGAGATAGCTATCAGGTGGCCTATGAAGATGCTTCAATGTTTCTATATAAAGTCAGCCTTAGGAGAAACATGGTATAGCTTTCACTTAAAATTGTCATTTAAAAATGAATCACTGGATCAGATCATATTTAATGAAAAAGGGGACTATAGAAAATATGAATATTAAGAGATATGGTTCTTTTAAGAGTGACTCTATAATCCCAACACTTTCAAAAAGCATACACTGATATTGATTTCTATTGCTGCTTTTAACAGTCTTACATTTGAGGACTGTTTCAAACCCATTTACTTATATATACTGTTATATTTAGGATTGAGGTGTCCCCTGCCCAAAATCTCTTGTGTGAGGCAATGCAAAAGACTTAGTGCTAAAATGATTTGGTTATAAAAGCCTTAACCCAATCATGAAGTAATACCCTTGTGGAGATTAACTGGGTGTTAACTGAAGGCAGGTAGGGTATGGCTGGAATAGGTCAGTCACTGGGGACATGTCTTTGGGGTACATATTTTGAAATTGGCGAGTGGAGTCTCTCTCACTCTTTTTTCCTGATTGCAATGCCTTGAACAGCTTCCCTCCACTACATCCTCTGCCATGATGTTCTGCTTCACCTTAAGCCCAAAAGAATGGAGCCTGCTGTCTATAGACTTAGCTGTTCAAAATCATGAGCCCCCCAATAAACTTTTCCTCCTTTAATAGTGTTCTTGTCAGACATTTGGTCACAGCAGCAAAATAGCTGACAAAAACATGTTTTCTTCTGTGACTAAATTGCTCTTTTGAATACAGCTTAGTGCCTGTCCTTCTTGGGAAGCCACTCTGACACTCCTGCAGCTGGTTTCTTTTCTCAGTGCAACTTGTCATTGAGCACTCTAATCATTTAGTTACTTGAGGACAGCAGCCATTTATTAATCAATTTTATAAGAAGAGGCCCTGTAGGTAGCAGGGCAAATAATGAAACCTCCCTGAATGACTGGATAAGTAGAAGTACTTATTTTGCTCCTAGACTGTGCACATTTTTAAATCTGCTTATAGAAAAAACTTAGTTTCCCATTTTTCCTAGTAGATATACCATTTTATCTTATGGGATCATTGGTTTTCTGAATTGTTCAACAATAAGCTGAGAAGTATGCATAAATTGCACGGAAATTGTGATAACTACCTGTAACACAA
The DNA here is from genome assembly GCA_004027875.1 of Aplodontia rufa. NCBI lineage: Eukaryota > Metazoa > Chordata > Mammalia > Rodentia > Aplodontiidae > Aplodontia > Aplodontia rufa. The sequence continues at coordinate 10,856 of PVKS010018255.1, forward strand.
TGCCTTGGTTGCCTGACATGAAAGCTATTCTGCATAATTCTAATAAAGACTTTCGTAACTAAAGACTGTGATTCTTCACATAGTTTTGTTCTGCATGCAAAATGGAAGTTTTGGTCTCTTTTTCAAAAATTCTTCAGGAGGAACTATTCTTAATTTATATAATATGATAGGTCTCAAATGAATCAAGTATCTAAAAGCATGACCCATCTCTGTGGTTTGTGTATGTGTGTGGCAGGGCATATGTAGCCTTTTCCTTAGAAATGTGTTCGTATTTCCCATTAAAAATACTATGATAGGAAAAATATGTCATATATTCAGCAAATTTATTTCTTAGTTAATTTTTGTTCTGATAGAGCAATTAGTAACACATTCTGTATTGACACACATACTTCCTTAGATTTTGGTGTTTTGTAATTTGAATACAGGTGTTTTAAATATAATTTTTCACTTTTGGAACTGGATTATGCATGCAAACATAAACAGTCTTATTTGGAGGAATATAGATTTATAAACAAATTTTTTATAAAAAAAAGAATGGATAGGTGCTGGAGCAGTGATTACAGTGCCTGCTTGACATGCTTGAGTGTGCAAGTTTGAATCCCAGCATCATGTACACAAAGAAGTGTCAGAACAACAAAAGCTACATAAAAAACTAAATAACATGGATTCTTTCTCTCTCACTCACTGTTCCTCTCTCTTAAAAACAAAAGGAATACCTAATTCTCATCCTATTTGCTTGCACAATATATTAATAAATAAAAATAGAATTGTGGAGTACTCTAGCTATTACAGTGATTTTAAAAATCACTCTTAGGTGGTATAAGTCAATTGCTTTAATAAATACATTATTGAAGTGATTTATGGTTATTTCTTTAGAATAAAATTACCCTTATTTTTTACCTGTTAAAAAGAAAAATTAACTTTATGTGCTTAAATATGACATCTTTTGTCATATGATCTCTTCTAAATGCTTCAATTTAATTGGTCTTGAATGAAAAGACAAAGAACCTTGGAAAGCATCAGATTAAGGTCACAGATCAGTGTTCAGGCAAAATACAGTGGGGCTACCCAATGATTTCCTGTTATTAAGCCGATAAATCAGAGCGATGTTGATAGATGTGAGCGCTGGGACAGTATGTCAGTCTCACTAAAAAGTGCTGAACAGACACAGGTGATCAATGCTGTCACTGTCTTGAAAATAAAAATTTTAAGAAGGTCAAACAGAGCACTGAGAAGACTCACCATCATGTTTGCACATTCCAAAATGAAGATTATATATGCATTATCTTATAAGGAGGATTTTAAGGCCTTCACATTGGGCAAAGATGAGAAATTTTCAAACTGAAGGAACCGTTCTAAAGGAGCACACATTGTCACTTATCCTGCTGTGACTGACCCGCACAGGCATCCAGAGTTCTTTTCAGACCCCAAGAATTTTCTGGGTGTCATTTTTTTCTTCTTGTGTCTCAGCTTGCTGTAGGCTCATTATATCATTATATCCCATCTCCACCACCCCCATCTGGCCTTGTTCCAGTTCTGCTTCTTTTGAAGTGTTTTCTGAGCACTCCAAGTCAACACAAGCAACTGTTTCTTCAGCCAATGAAGCAATATCTATTTCATAAGATTCATTTGACATTTAATGACTTCACTCCCACATGATCACTTTATTCTTTTTTTGTTTTGTTTTTACTTTCAACACATATTATCTATCTACCCAAGGATGCTTAACCACTGAGCCACATCCCCAGTCCTTTTTAATTTTCTTTATTTAGAGATAGTATCTTAGTTGCTGAGGCTGGCTTGAACTTGTGATCCTCCTGCCTCAGCCTCCTGAGCCCCTGGGATTATAGGAGTGTGCCACTATGCCCAGCTTAAACATTTATTACCTTTTAAATTCTTATATTAAGTAAATAGGATAGAACTTCTGACTTACAATGTTTTCATTCTTTTAAATTTTTAAGTTTTGGAGGTCAGCATTTCCTTTGAGAGTTTGACACAATGGCTACTTTCATCCAAAAAAATATGCATATAAAATTTAGCACAGATATTCAGATGATAGATTCATAACGGGCATGAAAAGAGATTAAGTGGATGCCTTCCAAGTAACAGTTTTAATGTTCTTATAAAGGTAATAATCTTTTTCAATTAAAGATGTTTGAGTAGCTATTTAGGGAGATAGAATGAATACGTCAAGCAAAATGAAGAACTATTAGAAAGAACTAGTCATTTAGGAAATGTTAAAACTTTTCATGGGGCAGAAGAGCTGTACAGATTTAACTTTCAGAAACAAATTAGAACAAGGTGCTGATGGTCATAATTACTACTTAAAAGGTTCTCCATCCTGGGAGGTAGATATCTTACTAAGATAATTTGTATTTTCTAAGCCATAAGGATTTTACATTGTCCTTCTTCCCTATCTCTAACTTGAAGCATTTGCTATGCAGTGTTCTGCAAATATCAGATACTCAACTGATACAAGGCTGGGAAAGAATGAAAAGAAGGGAAGAGAGAAGATTATGGAGAGAGTCCATTCACAGAGGACTGGAAAGCATAAACAAAGAGATAATTGATTTATAAATATTATGTTAGGCCAATTATGTGTAAGCATTGGTTGTTTTCACAGGGTGATAGAAATAAAGGGAAATAGTTTTATGTCATTATAAAGGAAATGCTGTGAGTATTTTTCTTACAATAACAATTTAGTTTTGGTGATGAGACTAGATGAGAAATAGTATGAGAAGTTATGAATAACATGACCTTAGGGCTCTAAATTAGTCATCTGTAAATGATATATTACTTGAAACCAGTAAAATATATTTGGATTATAATTTCTATGAGGACATAGTCTATGTTTTGTTGATTTAGCTTCTAAACTCCTATATGTTTTATATACTACAATAGTACACATTAGATCATTAATTCCAAAAGTATGTATTGAGTAACTTTTTGAGTACCAGGTACACTCTAGGTAGTGGGAAGCAACAATAAACAAGTTCCTCTTCTCAAGGAACATATAAAGAGGACCATGATGAAATGTAAATGAATAAATAAATATGCATACTATGTGAGAGGGTGAGTATACTGTAGAAAAACAGATGTCTAAATTAGACTTTGCCACAAAGATACTGTATAATAATCACTAAACAGCATCTTTCCACAGTAGACATCTATTTGTCAAGTGTCTGGAATCAGCTGGAGATTAGCTGAGGTTTGGATTAAATGGCTTTGCAGATGTCTTCTGGGATCATTCATGAATTTTGCAGATTGGTGGCTAACTAAATGGGGATGAACTCTGCGGAAATAATTGTGCTGGGATGCCCCTGCTTCACAACTTTCTCATCTTCTTGGAATCAAGAGACTTTGTGCATGATCTTCACAGGACATAAATGTCAGAGATCCTGTTCAAAAATGCAGTGCTCTAAAAGTATAAAAGAGCAAAAAAGCATGAGGAATCCTACCAGGATAGGAATATGAGGCGTGAATATATTTGAACAATGGCAAATCTTTTTAGCATAGGGGAATAGAAAGTGTGGGGTGATGTTAGTTTAAGTAGGGTATTCAGGACCATATTATTCTGAATAAGGTGACAGAAATGAATAAAATGAGAGAATGAGGCTTGGAAATACCTTGGGCGAAAAGGTTTTAAGTTAAAGAACAATGCTTTCAAGGGCTCTATAACAGAAGCATATTTGTATTGCTCTGGTAGAGCTAGCAAGAAATGCAATCAGATTTGAAGAGTGTGAAGTATATACGTTGAAGAAGTGCAGTGACATTCAAAGAGTATGAAGCAAAGGGAGAGTGAGATTAAGGAGAGATCCCGCCCAGTTCACTTGCAGCCAACCAAGGATGTTGCATCTTGTTCTGAGTGAAGTGGGAAGCCATGTTTTAAAATAAAAGACAATATCGTCTGATTTTCATTTAAAAGATCACTGTGGCAGAAGATATATTTTGGTTGAAAGGTATTCTCCAAAAACTTAATATGTGAGACAATACAAAAAGGCAAAGAGGTAAAATGATTGGGTTATGAGAACCTTAACCCAATCAGTGAATAGATCCCCGATATGTATTAACTAGTACCTGTAGGCTGGTAGAGTGTGGCTGGAGGAGGTGGGTCATTTGGGGTGTGTCTTTGGGATGTATTCTATGTATCTGGTGAGTGGAGTCTCTCTATTTGCTTCATGATGTGATTCTTTGACCACTTCCCTCTGCCATACTCTTCTGCCATGATGTTCTGCCTCACCAGGAGCACCAAGGAATGGAGCCAGCCTCCTGTCGACTAAGACCTCTGAAACCATGAGCTCCCACATAAATTTTCATGCTAAAGTTTTTCCTGTTGGATCCTTGCGTTACAGCAATTAAAAATCTAACTGTAACAGCAATTTATAAACTTCTGTATTGAACATATATATTTTACTTTAAAATGAAGTATCAACAAGGAAGTAATTCTTGTATGCAGGCATGAACTAAATGTTACATATGGTTAAACCAATTAAAATTCTTAAAATCTTTTTTTTTTTTAGTAGAAGGATTTTATTTTATAGAAAGTAAAGCATAGGGAAAAGAGCAGACTTCCCCCAGAGTGGGGGAAGGGGACAGAGCCCCTTAAAATCTTCTTAATAAATTTTTGTCCTCCCACGTTATTCAAAATATTACTACTTTATTATGTAAAAAACAAAATGAATAAATAAGGTAAAAATCATGAGGTGAGCTCAATGAAACAAGACAAGAGATGTTTGATTAAGATTTTGGGCTCAATTCTCCCTATAAGCATCACTGTTGAGTTGAGAAGTAGAAATCTATTAATCACCAGAGGGCAAATGTAAAATTTTATTTACACTTCATTGTTTTAGCATATTGTATTATCCAAGGACCTTCCTTTTTTAAAATTAATTCTTCAAGTCTTTAAAAGGTATTCTTTTTTGTTTTTAAAGAGAGCGAGAAAGAGAGAATCAATTATATTTAGTTTTTCATGTGGCTTTCATTGCTCTGACGCTTTGTTGTGTACATGGTGCTGGGGTTCTAGTGCAGGTCCTTGTGCATGCTAGGCAAGTGCCATAACTGCTGAGCTACCACTCTAGCCCCTAGAAGCTATTCTTTATGTTACTCTCCCCCTTTCTCCTAAGTCTAGACTGCAGATTTTTAGCATTGAAATAACTGTAGCATAATTATGAACAGTCCCTCTACTCAAGTTGTTTCTGTGTGTGTGTGTGTTTGTTGCTGTTGTTTGTGTGTTTTGTTTTGGTATTTTTCGTGTTTTACCACTTTTTTTTTTCAGTGTTTTCCCTTGCAGATGAGGGGTAAAGTAATTTCTGCGTAAATCCTTCCCCTTTCCTCCCTGTGATATAAGAAATAACACCAGGCAATTGAAACAGATCTCTTTTTATTAGGCAGATCAAAGCATCCTTACTCACTCGCTGGGCAGACTACTGATTTAAATTATTGCTTCTTTGAAAAAAAAGTGCATAAAATTTAGCCACTGCTAAATTTTAAGTTGTCATTATCTCTCTTTTAACACAGGTTGCTACGGACTTTTCTGAAACTACTGGCATGAGTTTCTAAGCCCAGGCTTCAAGGGTCTACTTCCTAAGGAATACAAAGCTGACAGGAAGGCTAGGCTACCTCAAAATAACTTTGAAAATGACATTGTGTATCAGAGCCAAATTCCCCATGGCATGTTTACTAAAGGAGGTTTTATTCCACCCAATATAATGTATGTTCTTGAAAAATGGTTTTCTATAACATTTCAGGAGACAGCGAACTCCAGGGGAGATCTATCAGAGCTAATGCAGATGAATGGTGCACACTGGAATTGTACAGTGAAGCAGCCCAACTTATATCATTAAAAGAGCATTGCAGTCAGGCAGGACTGGATTCAAATTCTGGCCTCATGGCTTACTACAAAAATGGTTTTAATTAAGGTGCTCAGATTGAAACTGTAAAATTCAGAAGATCTAGTTAACTTCCTAGCAGTATCTCTGAAAATAAACTACAATAGTTATGCACAGTTCTGTTCCCATGCTTATAAAATTGGCTCAGTAAAGATTCATTATTACCCCACTGATCCCGGTATCACAGCCCTGGTGAACCAATAGCATTATGATTGTGTAAAGGATGATGAGTAGTGAAGTTCCACCAGCTTTAAAAACCTGTTTCCCTGTATTCTTCCATAACTTTTCCATATTATTTGGCAAAAATTAAAGAGGGAGTTTATAAATAAGTAGAATAGAATATCACTTCTTCATTCAGAAGACATCTCAGCCTTTCATTAATTTTTTTTCAATCATATAAGTTCCTAGTTCTAAACTGATAGCAAAATGTAGTAAATGCGCCCTTAGCTACAATCATTAAGGATTAGATATGAATAGGTTAAGTGTGCATTAAAAAGTTGTGCCCTATCTGAGATTGGCCTAAATTGTATGCTTTAACTAGAAAGCTTCCTTAAACAGATCTGGTAACTTCAATAGCATGGTATCCTCCTACCATGGAAAGAAAAAATGGCCTGAGGTACATTATGATGACCTACTTCTTACCTGCCTTTGCAGGATCAGGCAACCCTTTCACATCTTAACAAACTCCATTTCAGGTTCACAAAATAACATTACCCTTAAAATACCATGCACAAAAGCAATATAGCTTTTTAAATGGTATTCATGAAACTGAATTTCAGTAGATACTGGGAATTCTGTAACGTTACAAAATGGATCATAAAATATTGCCATCTGCTATACCAAGCAACAGTTCATTTTTACTAGTTTTAAAATGACTGTGCTTTTATGTGTTTGGATTTTTGCCTAAGCTTCAAGTTCCCTCTGAAAGTTCCTTCTGACCTCTGCCTGAGGAAATGTGAAAAATCTGTCTTTCCAATCTTGCTTTATAAGCTCAAGCCAGAGAATGTAAATGGACTAAATACATTTTGTGAAGCTTTACCATAAAATTTTTTACTGCCTGCATGACTGGTTCTGTTTACAATATTTCCAGTGTATACTAAAGTAACCACTTGTAAAAAAAAATTGCCCCAAGTGGAGTACTGAAAACATTTATAGAGTAAGTAGCAGTTAGCAAAAGATAAAGGCCTTTTTACAACTGAGGGCGCTTTTTTGTGTATGTGAAATGTAAAAGGGATGTTTCAGGCAGGAAAAGAAAAAGAAGGATGGAATTTAACCTTCAGAGTTGGAAACTGTCTAAGTCAATGATTTGCTAATCCAACTATTTGGTAAGTGTTGAAAGTAAGACCCAGAAGGATCTTTAGAATCTCCTCAGGGGTAGTCAATATATAATTTCAGAAAAAAAACTTTTAAATTCTTTTTCTTGAAATCGAGTTTTAAAAAACTTGTCCATAAACTGACTATATATGCCCTGTTGTTTTTGTTTATATTTTTACTATAATTATCAAATGTCTAATTAAATTTGCTAATTAATAGATACATAGATTATTTGGCAGTGTCAAATAAAGAACAACAAAATACAAAGAGAAAATTTTAAGAGAGGGACAGCGAGAGAGACAAAGAGAAAATCAATTTTATTTTTAGTTTTTCATGTGTCTTTCCCTGCCCCAAGACATTGTTGTGTACATGGTACTTGGATTCAAATTTGTGTACTTGTTCATGTCAGGCAAGTGCCATAACCGCTGAATAACAGCTCCAGGTCCACAAAGAAATTTTTTAAAGAAGATAAAAGAAAATAAGGGGAGGAATATAAAACAGAAAGGATGGAAAGAAGAGAAGAAAGTGAAGAAGGAAGTAGAAATAAGAGAGCTCTAAAGTACAAATCCCTCCAGATAGTGTCCATCATTATTCAATACCACCCCCAACTCCTTTTCCTCCTATCCCTGAGGATCAATTTAATTGTTTGCATAGTGAGCTTCCTTCCTTGCTCTCTTAGATTCCTAATGTCTTTTTCTATCTTGTATAAATTCGGGAATATTTCCTTTTAAGACAATGTGCTTTGCACTTGAACTTCTTGTATTGTGGTGAACAGTCCTGCTGATGGCCTCTGGGTGAATGAGTCCTGGGTGTCCCTGAGTTCTACTGCCTTTCCTTCTTAGCTTCCTCAGGTGGACCTCTGAAGGCATACTGTAGTGTAATTTCCTGAAACATGGGCTTTCTGTATCATGTAAGGGATTATTTCACTCCTTTTGGACCACGGTAACAAATACTATAAAACTGAATAGTTTATAAACAGCAGAAACTTTCTTTCTCATTTTTGGAAGCTGGATTTCTGTGATGAAGGCACTAGCAGATAATGTGCTCAGAGCCAATTTTCTGGCTCATCAATGGTCCTTCTTACATAGTGGAGGGGTCAGGCAGCTCTCTATAGCCTCTTTTATAAGGACACTAATCTCAAACACTTTCTCAAAGACCTCACCATCTCCCAAAGACCTCCTAATATTATCACTTTGGGGATTATAATTTCAGCATATGCATTTGATGAGGATACAAATATTCAGGCCTTAGCAGGAGTCACATTTTCATCTTATAAAAATATAAATGTTCTATTGGAACAATCCCAATAAAACCAAATGTTTAGACAGATTTATTGATTATCATAAGGATCATAACTTTCCACTTTTTGATGTAGTGGATATGCCAATACATTATTTAGAACATAAATTTTATATAAATTCTATAAAGTTATTAGATAACTTCAAGTAGCCCTGACCAATTTATTTTGTCCAGTGCTTTGTATCCAGATGAATCATCCTCAGTATTGACTAGAGGTGCCCAGTGATATGAGGGAGGAAACACATCTCAGTTCCCTGACAGTTTTAACTTTATGTTGTCATGGTCTTTGAAATTGATGTTGGCTCAGAGGCATCTTTTTCTGAAATGTCAACACTCAAACCAGGTCTCAAACATTAGTATGTATTAGTTTAAGTAGATTGCTTTCTTCATTCCACAGAAATGATATCACCTGCACTGAGTAAATGGAAATTATAATTGCATGAGAAAAAGAAAAGTAATAAAGAATTGTGTGGAAAAATGATCTTGAAATTGAATTTCCCCCAGGGTAAATAGGGGCCAGTAGGAAAGCATCACTAGATTGGGAGGTTAGGAAGGCAAGAAGACATCCTGCAACTGGAACAGAAGATAGTAAGCTGTGTGGTTAGTTAATACGATTTGACAGAATACATTGTTATGATAATCCATTGAATAGGCATCTACATTTTTATATAACTTAATGATAAATGAATAAGTCTGAATGAATAAGGACAATATAAATGAATGGATGGGAATGCCAATTCAGAAGAAAAATAACTCTCAATGTTTGCATTAGGAAAATCTGAGAGCATGCTGAAAAGGCAGATTCTCAGATCTCACCCCATTTCTTCTGAACCAGAAACTCTGGGTGGGTCCAGCATTCTGTGCTTTTAATAAAGCTTTGCAGATGATTCTGATTAAGGTTCAGATTTGAGAACAACCAAGGAAGACAGAAAGCCAAGAACCTCATTCCAGACAGTGTTATATCTCCAGGTAATGGAAGGACTATGGTAGCATCATTCAAAGAGTCTGAAGATCCCCATCTAGAGGGGATACAAATGGTTTCTGTTTGCAGTGAATGTATGTGTATTGTCAACATCCTGGGAACTGTGAGGCTCCCTCAAAACATTTAAGCAAGACAACATTGGGTTCTCTGTATGTAAGAGGCCAACTCTGTGTCAGGATATGATTCATTGCATACAATAAGGCATGCATAATCTAAGACCTCTAGCCATTTAAACATATATACCTAACAATCAATAAGATGAGTGTATTTACAGCAGTAACTACCCAAAGCTAAACGGGTTGCCTCAATCAGATTCATACTCAAGAACCACCAACTTCAGCTAACTTAAAGACCAAAGAAATCAAGTGTTATTACTTGTATTTCAGTGATATTTTCTAAGGAAATGTCCAAGTACAACTAAGAGTTGTCCAGGACATCCCTACCAAAATAACAACTTTCAAGTTTACCTAATGTGATCTAATTAAAATGTAATAGAATCACTCTACGTAGATATGCTTTATTTCCCGTTATCTTTTCTAAACAAAATAACTGCTTTGCCTTGTGAACAAATTAAATAGTTCCATTTCAGAAAGGTTGACAAAAATATGATTGATATCACCAATTATTATGAGCTTACATTGGTCCAATGAGGACTTTTTCTTTTATGAATGTAATATTTTGTCACAGATATCAAGAACAGCCATCATGAGTATTTGACTTAGATGCATTATTTTATGCAAATAGCCATTAGTGTCTTTTTCTAAGCCCTCACTTCTGCAACAGACAGCTTCAATTTACTATTAGAAAGAAAATTTGTCCCCTACAATTATACTGTAATTGCCCATTTTAATGCAATTTTCTTTTACTGATCACATTTGTAGATTTTCCAAAAGGTTAGGTAACTGACTAATTTGATGGCAAGTATCTTATCTCTAGAGAGTAAGGTTAAGAAATGTCACTTTGATTGTCTCCATGGCAAACTATGTCATGTATGGACAGCTCCATTTCACTGTCTTATTTGACCCAATTTTCCATATTGCTTAATAACCACATTAAAGTGAATCACTGATCTATTATCCAAGGAATTATGGAGCTTATGGGTTATCTTACATTACACCTGCTTTAATCAGTGTACTGCCTTGGGTATTATGGTCATTTTATCCTTTAATAAAAGAATTGTTAATATCTTCATCTGCAATTTCAAGCAATTTTCTAAATTAGTTTAGCTGGCTTTTACATAAAACATATCACAAGCTCAGTTACTTAATGTGATGTTTTCAGGAATCATTGCCCTTATTTCCAATATTCTCCAATTAATATTTTATTAAACAAGCTGTCGGTATTCAAAATGGTAAATTTTAAGGAGATAGATGGAAACTTGGTTTCTCCTTCTAAGGTTACTTTAGTGCTGTGTCTGATATTACTTAATCAGTGCTTTCTTCACCAACAAAAACTAAATTAATGAGAACTGTAATATTTATGATACCATATATTTTACTATATTTTAAAATGATTTTAGAAACTATTTGTTTCAAGATAGTAGTATTTTATTGAATTGTATGATACTTTTATTTTTGAATATGTCATTTTCAATCAGTAACATGTTAACTTCTTGTCATTAAGAATACTCCATTATATCTCTTCCTTACAAGTAATATGAGTAATTAGTACATACAGATACTAGATATGAAACTAAGATGTTCAAGATCCATATTATCTCTACCAAAAAAGCGGGATTTACATCATACATTTCTGTGAACATGTTCTAATTCATTTTTAAAAGCCACATTTGTGGAAGAATGTGCTGTGTATCAGTAATTGTATTATTGAATGGTGGAGTGTTCAGCTCTGACCCTCAGTGAGCTCAAAGTCTGGTGGGGAGCATACAGTGAATGCAGCACAGAGTGCTCCAGAGAACAATTAAAAACTTAAAATCAAACACCCTTTTCTCCCTAGGATAAGTTGTAATTAATGAAATTGGAGTTTCTGGTTTTTAAGAGTTGAATTCCCTAAAACCTTGAACAGAATCACCTCCTTTATGGTACTTATAATGTTGATGAACTAGATAATCTATGATAGTTCAATCTAGATTAGTGCTGATTCATTACACCCAATACTTTTGTGTTTCTAGCTGTGTCAAATAGTTCTTTATTTGACATATCTCTAATAAGCTAATAAGATATAATTTTATCTAATTGAGTGAGAACCAACAATAAATATACAAAGAAAGAAAGAAAAATAATACTCTTCAGGAGAATTTTCTTTGTATGAGTTATAAAACACTGTCCTATCCATAGGGGACATTTTTTTACTCCTTCATGTCTCTTACAAAGCCCTATTTGGTCCACTAACCATTGTTTTCAGTCCATATATCTTAGTTCTCAATATTTACTCAGGCTAACTTAATTCAAGGAAAACCATGTACCAGTTCTCCCATTCTTGAAATGCAATGAGATCTTTAAACTATGTTCATTTCTTTAACTCTTTTCACAAGTGTTTTCTTTTTTTAAAATTTAATCTTTTGATTTTTTTATTCATTCAACATAGTCATATGTATTGGAGGGACTCATTGTTACACAATCATGAACATATGGCTATTGACAAAGTAAATTAAGGCAGACCCTAGTCCATAGTCTTCCTTCTTTGAATACTATTTGAATACTTCCTTCTTTGAATACATATTTCCCCTATTTTACCCCCATGTTAGTTGGGCTTCCAACTGCATTGATAACCTCCCTGCTCTTGCTCCAGCTGCACTGAATCCCCCCTAATCCCTCCTTCATCTTCCCGGCCCCTTCCTTCTCCCCCCCCAGCATCATAGTTATGGTTCCCTCTATTTATTTGAAAATTAACCTATGCTGTTGTTATTCTTTAGCATAGCAAAATTTCAACCTGTCTTAGATCATATTCTAGCTTCCATATGAGAGAAAACATTTGGCCCTTAAATCTCTGATTTTGGGATAATTCACCGATCAATATTTTACTCATCTCTATCCATTTGGCTGCAAATGCCATAATATCATTCATTCTCTCTAATAACAGAGTAAAACATTCTCTCTCTCTCTCTCTCTATATATATATATGTATATATATATATATATATATATATATCACAGTTTTTTAATTCATTCATCCAGATGACCCAGTGAGGGTCACATCTGGGTTGGTTGCATAGTTTAGCTATAGTAAATTGAGCTGCTATAAACAATGGTGTAGCTGTGATTCCATTGTATGCCAATTCTAGCTATTTTGGGAAAATACCCAATAGTGGGATAGCTGGGTCATAAGGTGGTTCCAGCCCTAGTTTTTTGAGGAGTCTCCACACTGCTTTCCAGAGTGGCTATACAAACTTGCAGTCCAACCAACAGAGTGAAAGTGTTCCTTTCTCCTCAAAACCCAAGTGTTTTGAATATGCTTGAAAAACAGGTATCACTTGTTTTTCTGAACAAAGGCTAAACATCTCTGCCTTTTTCTAAAATGCAGGAGAGAGTTGATGTCTATCCTGAGGTAAAACTGTCCAGAATTCAGATTATATACAAAAGTATTCTTTCAGGATTTTTAATAAGGGAATCAGTTCACTATTATTTAGTACCTCAGCTCTACCTCTATGCACATTCATAATCTTAAATAAGTCATTCTCTCATCCCATTTCCTGTCCATTAATTATAAAGTAAACTCTGGCTTTTTTATCCCCAGAGTCTGCAAAGAGCATCAATGTCTTCGTATAATGTGAACTTGCTTCATGAACTTCAAAGTGTTAAATAAATCTAGTTTCTGGTGGAAAGGACTTAGCAATCACTAGAGAGTTATCAAATAAACAGATGATACTAGAAATCTTTAAGTCTTCTTTGTGGAAAAAATAAGCATAGATTTCAGATTCTACTTCTCACATCACCCTTGGAATGATTATGAAAAATTTGTTATCTTGGGCTGATGTTATGTTGCTTTCTAGGCAAATGATTTATGGTTTATGCAGAGAGATTTTTATCCTTCATATATTAAACTGACATACATTGAGTTACGACAATTTCAAATTGCAGTTTTGACTTGGATGGAGCATATATGCTTTATTTAATACGGAGATTTAGGCCTTTAAGGGTTTTGCACAGATTTTCTGACAAATGTTTTTCAAAAAATGTTTACTCAGAAAATCTCTGGTTATGTGATAATGAAAACTCATATACCTTTGAAATGTCTTATGATGACATTTGACAAGGATCAGTGAGTCTTCTCAAACATTAGAAAACTCAAAATAAATGTGTGAGGGCAAATTCTAAAGGATATTTTATTTTCTTGTTAGCAGTTTTCTGAATTTCAATATAATATCTTCTATTTATTATTATTAGAATCAAATTGTATGGTTTTATTATTCTTTTATGTCATTATCACTTTTGACAACAAGGTGTTTATCGGTTGGCCAGCAAATGAGGAATCTGTCGTAACTTTTATGCCTAATGGTATTTCATGTACAAATTATAATTGTTGCATTGCACAGTCTTAATTAAGCTATTTCATTTCCATTTAAAATAAGAAGGAAAATTATTACACATTATTAAATTTAATACATTAGAAGTTTTTCAGATTTTAATCATTAATTCAAATAATTAAATACATGTAAAACTAGCAGAGAATTGTGCCACTATGCAAAAACTGAGACATGTGGAAGAATATGAAATGTATCCTCACAAATTTTGAAAACATTCAAACAAGGAAATTAAAATCATGCTATTGATGATTTTGAAAGCTTAACAGGTACACATGAAGGAACTCAGGAGGAAGAGAGACTAGACGCACAAGGAAATTAGAAAGTTGGAAAGCTCTCCATGACAGGAACAGAGAAGATAAGAGATGAAAAAGATTTTATAAGGTAAAGGTCACAGTGATTGGATGTATGAAATAGAAAAGAGCCAAGAATATCCTGAGAAATGCTATCTTTTCCAGAAAACAATTGTATTTATAAATCTGGGTTTCAAGAAAATGGATGACTGAAGAAACAGGTTAGGTTTGTAAGGGAAAGTAAAGATATTACACAATAAAAGTGTGTAAAAGGAGAAGAGAGAAGTCAAAGAGAAAAATCTTAGAGCATGGAAAGGGGTCTACAAAAGAGAAAAGAGAAGGTACAGCTAGGTTAGGAGAACCTTGGAATATAATTGGGTAGTTTAGGGCCAAATGTTGCTACTGGATCGAGAAAAATTCAGTGACAAATTCTCACTGAATAAAAAGACAAAGATTTTAGGTGATCTTGACACAGATATGCTCTTGAGATGATGGGTATTAAAAACTAGAAACTTGCGTTTTAACAACTTCTCTAGTTTCAGTTAGAATAAAGTTCGGTAAATGGAGAGAGTGAGAATGTCAGAGAGAAACTGATGGTGGCTTCAAACTGTGCTTGAATTGTCCCCTGAATGTCTATGGAGCCATATGAAGTCATCAGACTGACAATGACAAGTCTGAAGTTCCTGGGAGAGTTAATTCCAGTTACCATCTCCTCCTTGTGCTTCCACTTCCCAGTAACTCTACTTACCATCTAACATACTATATGTTTCCATTGTGCATGCGGGCGTGCACACACACACACACACACACACACGGATGTGAAAGGAGATAAGAAATTTATTTAATTCCAATATTCTTAGCAACTAGTGTAGTACCTGACACTGGCAGTTGCTAAGTATTTATCTTAAAAAATGATGATGAGATATCTTGCCTTTCTCTTTTACTATTTATATTTTCCGTGTTTGCATTAAAATCAGAATGTGAATAAAAGGCTTAGGTGTCCAAATACTTCCTGATGGAAATTGTTCTGTCATTTCTTGTCCTGATACTCAGAACTGTAGCCCTCTCTGCCACTTTTATGCAGTGACAAGTGATACAATTCTACCATCACAGAAGTATCCCAGAGCATATGAATACCATCTTAGCTTCCTAGTGATTCCTGGCCTATACATTAATCCATTAAACTCTGGAGCTCCCCCTCCTGGCTAGCCATGTCCTATGGAGGAGGAGAAGACTATTTTTTCTTTTCCCTTCCATCTACTATGTCATTTCTAGGTTTGTGAGTATTCATTTTTAATCATATAATTAATAGGCTGGGAGACAAGATATAATGAAGGTATTGATAGTGCTTTTTCTAAAATCTTCCCAATATTTCCTTAATGTCTTTCCCAAATAATTGTTATGTTCTAAAACTTCTAGATGCTTCAAAGGACTGATCCTTCTGGTATTGTTAAACCAGAGGTTCAATATTTTCTCTTTTCTATTCTAATACATCTGTGTCATGACGAGATCTCAATGACTGAAGGCATGAAAAGACAAAAGAGAAATGTGAGAATAGAAAAACAAAAAGAACATAGGTTAGTATTTTAAAAACATTATTCTAATACACATATATAAATATTCTCTATGTCAACAAGAAATTCATCTTATTACACTTTAGTAAGACATTTAGAAGACGGCCTTTAAGTTTTTAAATGATGCCCAGTGGTCCAAGAAATAATATACTGAATACTAGCAGTCCTGGTACTTTCTTTCATTCATAGCATCAGGAGGCAAGTTTAGGAATGGTTTAGTCCTCTGCTTAGAGCCTCCAGAGTCTTTAATCTAGATGCAATCCAACCAGGACTACAGTTTAATCAGTCTTAATCGGTGAAAGATGTTCCAAGTTTTTTTTATGTTGTTGGTGAGATTCATTTCTTGTCATGTGGGATTGAAGTTTCCCTTTTGTTGCTGGCTGTCTTGTCATAGAAGCTTCCTGTAATTTCTCATGGCCCCTTCCTTTCACAATGTTACAACTTATTTCTTCAAAGTCAGGAAGAAAACTCTACATTCCCTCTGCCAAGACTGAGACTTACATAATGTATGGTAATCACAGGAGTGACAGCTCATCCTGGTTGCCGTATTCTGTTAGTTGAAGCAAGCCACAGGCCACACTCATCATTGAGGGAGCAGATGGCACAACCACATTAAAATAGGAATCAAGAACTATTAGGGCATACTTAGCTTCTGTTGGCCTCAACAGGAAAGGGCCTGCATCAGTTGTGTATTGCTAAGCAAAAATGTCTCCAAATTAGTAGCTTAAAATACAGATTTTTGGTCCCAGATTCCATGGGTTGGGACTTTGACATGGTGTCTCTTCTCAGTTTATATGGCAGAAATGAAGCCATCCTTGGCTGCTACTGTTTCATCTGAGGCTCATAGTTTCCTTACCTGCTCATTCAGGGTGTTGAAAGGATTTATTTTCCTGTAGCTAGAGAGCTGATGACCCTGTTTTGTTGATGACTTTTGGGTGGGATGGTACGCCACCCTTAGGAGACCCACCATCCCCTGCCACTGGGTCCGCTACATCCGCTTTTCTTTTAGTCAAGAGGATTACCTTGCCTATTCTTTGCATCTCTGACCTCTACTATCATTGACTTTTCGACCCAGATTTATAGGACTTATATGATCAGGCTCAGCCTACTCAAATTATCACCCTTAAATGCATCTCCAAACAGGTTTTCACTCTATGTTACCATTGGTGTATTATAGGCCTTCACATCCATGAGTTTTTCTCATTCTGAAGGAAAAATAAGGAATTGACACTGGAAGTAGATAACTTGTAGAGCCATCAAAGAATTCACAGCCATCAAAGAAGTGAACATTTCAGGAATTTCTG
>PVKS010018255.1:28092-40560 GCA_004027875.1 Aplodontia rufa
TTTTTTTTTTTTTTTTTTTTTTTTTTTTTTTTTTTTTTTTTTTTTTTTTTTTTTTTTTTTTTTTTTTTTTTTTTTTTTGGTAAAGTCCTCATTTTTTCTTCTCTTGCTGGTGCTAATGATTTGTTTAATGTTTACAACATTAGCATGGATCCAGGCGTGACAGCACTTAAACGTGTTCCCGCACACTTGTTTGACTGAGGCAGGATGATCACAAGTTCAAGGCCAGCTTCAGTAATAAAGAAAGCAACTTAAGACCCTGTATCAAAAAAAAAAACAAAAACTGGGATATATGTAGATTTCCAGTAGATCACACTTGAGTTCAAGCCATGGTATGGAAAAAAAATACTAGCATGAATTTTGTATCACTTTATCTAAGAGAAAAGATTGCCTCATGGGCCAATGGCTATGAAGAAGAAAGAATAACTCATAGATTTTGTAAAGGATAAGAATCTAGACTGTGTTCATTGCTAAAATAAGAAATTTCTTGTCCTTCCATTAAAAAAATATCAGGATAATTTTAACCAGAATAGTGGGGGAAAAAAAATCACCAGACTAAAAGGCCAAGAGTCTAGAATTCTAATACTGGTGACCGAAGAAAGCTGTGTACATTGGGCAGAACCTTCAACTATTTTAGCTTTGGTTGTCTCACAGAAGAAGCTGTAGTTTAAGCATATGGATACGAATTCTCATCCAGTTACAAAACTATGATTTTTGTGATTCCAACTGAAATAACTAGATTCTCAAGAAATTTTCAACCAATGTTTTTATTACCAAGCACACAATGTTATAAATAATAAAGCATGTGCTTTATTTATAACTCCTCCTTCTCACATGGCTTCTTGACTTCAAAATTTCATTTGAGTTGTTAATTATTATTTTTAGCAAAACAAATTTATGCTGAATTATAGATTTCCATATATGTTGTACATAAATCTAAGTGAATAAATAAATAATAAAAAGAACAAAAAAGTTTATAAAGGTATGCTTTAAAATATAAAAGGTAATCTGTTAAATATACTTTCATAAATATTTGAAAATAGGAATTCAAAAATTCTTGAACTAATTTCAATAAACAGGCTTTCTTAAAGGAACCCCAAATGTATATATTAGGCATGTCCCAAACTAAAATAAGTATTTCAAAATTAAATTAAATCACGTGTCAATTGCACTTAATTGCCCTGCCCTTCTGTGATGATCCTGGGCTGTGGATTAAAGATTTTCTTGTTTTATTTGCCAAATGCTCTCCTAAAATGCAAACTTTTGCTTGAGTTATGTCTACCTTTTCTAGAACTAGAGATTTTTATTCTTAACATGTCACATTCTTTTCTACCATCTACTTAGTTCTTTTTATGAATAAATAAATTATTTCTCTCTTTTTCTCAGGGCCAAAAGATGAATCACCATCACTAAGGTTAAAGAGTATCAGGCTGATGGCCATCTTTTCTGTCACAATGTAAAACATTTCTCAGTGGGATTTCATGACAATATTGATCCAATTGCAGATCAATGTCTAACACTTTTGGCAGTGTTAGCTTCAAAATCAATAATGTTCTCTCTCTGTGGCCCAATGGGATACTAATAGCTCTTAGTTCAGATTTTGAAGTCTGTGTTTGGTTTACTGATCTTCTATACTGAGGTTTAATGTCAAACCAAAATACTTGTCATTTTATATAAAGGAAAAATGTTCACATGTTGCTGGAAAAAGTGCTGTGCACGAATGAATTTGTAGTGTTTGAATTTGCTCAGACCTATAAGAAATGAGAAAATCACACTCCTTCTAACCTAATCCTAATATTAAAATTATCCATGGAAAATAATCAGACATTTAATTTAAAGAATACAACCTCAAATTTGGGAAAGAACGACAGATGTGGAACTGTCAGTTGGAATGGCAATGGCAGTGGTATGTGTGTGTGTCTTGATATCAAGGCTTATGCTCAACAGTTTATATCTTGAGTTCTGAATTTCAAAGTTTTAATATTTGCTACATTAAAAATAACAAATTTTAAAACTTTATAAAATAATTAATGTAATTAAAATGCACATATTAATCCATTTGATCGTCAATTGAGATGAATTTTTTAAAGTTATATGCAGGATCAGAAGGTACATGTGTGGTATTTATCAGCTGTAGCAGCAACTATTCCTCCTCATGCTATTGAATGTCCAGTCTTCTCTTACCTTGTAAATATGCAAATGCATGCACTTATACTCACACATTCCAAATATAAATCCAAAGAGTTTAACAATTGACTTGAATAACAAAGATTGAAGGATCAAAGGAACTTGGAAGTTATTAAACAACTACTTGCCTCAGGTTGTAACCAGAGACTGAACCAGAGTATAATTCAGAAAGTATCTGCTTTTGATTGTCTCTGTTAAGCATATTCTGGTATATAATATCTAGGATTTTCTACCATGTTTAGGTACTTGCTTAGTCATTATTATTTTTAAAACTGTGATACTTATATCAAAAACTTTTACTTATACTGAAAAATTCCTTGAGAGAATATCTTCCCTGAAGCCAGGAATTGCTTGCCCCTAGGACAAGAATCCAAACTTCCAGGTTGGGAAATTCTTATATCCTCTCCTCTTTCCCTCCCATCAATATTTCATCAGTTGTTGACTGGAAACTGGGAATAGAACAAAAATAACTACATAAATAAAAGCTTAATCCAGTGTTGTTAGATGTTATTAGTACTTTTAAGTTATAAGGTCCATGATAAAAGTTTCAATTTTAGGCTATATTAGGCTATTTAAATTACCTTTGAATTTTATCACTCTGTTTCCAACATTTATCATTTTGCATTGTTGAGAATTAGTTGTGTTGGTCAGTACAAGACTGTCTGGTACACTAAAGACATTAGATGTAAACTATTTTTGTTTGCTTCTTTAGACCTCGCCTGTTTATTTCCACACTTCATCCACTGCCCATGTGTTTTTTAGGGCAGGATTTAAATTATTCTAAAAATTATCCTTCAATCCAGGTTCAAAGGAAACTTACTACACGTGGTCTGACTTAGCCATGTTATCACAAAGAAAAATTCTGACGTATAATTTCAAAAAGGTCACAAAGAAATATAGTCATTGTGATTTATTTAATTCTGATTTTTCCTGTCACACAGCCGGATTCTTTAATGTCTCACTCTTCCTACGTGATTTAAATCCATCTTCCTGTATTATTTGGTCATAACCATTTACCATAGATAGCTTTCTTCTTAGAGTAAGTAGAGGATTTCCATTGAGGTAGCTGTTGCTTCTGATCAGTTTTCTACCTGTTACTACTAAAATGAAGAAGCATCACAATGAGAAAATAATTGAATAATATATTTTACATTTGAAATATTATATTTTTTCTGTGTCATTTCCATAATTTTACTAATTTACATATAATTATTACTATAATTTAATTACAGTTATAACTATAATTTTGCTATAACTTAATTTGGAATTTTCATAACTTAATTGTAAAATATAATGCTTCAGAATCGGAGTGTTTGCTTTCATTGGAGGAGAATAAAGAAGAATGACATGTCTGGGGCATGTTTTTGCCCATATGCCTGATATTGCGGCTGTCTCAATATTTACATGTGGGTAAAAATATCTCTGAAGGTTTCTGTCAACCATAGCACTTTCCTTCCTTCTTTTGTTGTTTGGGATATTCTCAAGTTGCTAAGCTCACCCATCAGCACAAGTCTCCCTGACACTTCATAGTTTCTATTTTGTCTTTCTGAAATAAACCTGTGATGCAAAAATAATTTAGCACCTGCACCCAACACATTTTTTTAAAGAGAGAGAAGGAGAGAGAGAGAGAGACATACAGAAAGAGAGAATCAATTTTATTTAGTATTTTATGTGGTTTTCGTTGCTCTGACACTTTGATGTGTACGTGGTGCTGGGGTTTGAATTCAGGTCCTCACGCATTCCAGGCAAGCACCATAACCACTGAGCCACTGCTCCATTCTGCATCAAAAACTTTTAGTTAAAATTTAAATGTATATATATACACATATATGGTTTTCTGTACATGTACAGTATGTATGTGTGTGTGTGTGTATATATATGTGTGTGTGTGTATATATGTATATATATATATCTTGTACTTACTATTTACGTACATACCTATACATATACATGTCAGCAAGCAAAGTTCACCTAATATAAATTTTGTGGCATACAAGAGATCAAATTATCAAAAGGTAACTTTAGACTGTCACTAGATTTTTATTTTTCCATACTATAATCTTTTGGGAAACTCTTCTTCCACTAGATATTGAAGCATATTTCTGTAATTTCATGTTTTCTTACATTTTCAGATTCCATTCTCTTTATGTTTATGTCTTCCATCATGAAAAGCCTCAAATTTTCTCTTTATGGCCCTCTCATGCTTTGTTGCTATTTACTCACCATTCCTCGCGCATAACAGTAGAGACTTTAGAGTATACGTTAAGCTTCTATTATTGCCATGATCCCCTTGCCAAAGCAGGTTTTGAAATTCAGCAAGACACTGAACCCCCTCATTATTCTAATTTTAGGCTATCATAGAGGATTTCTGAAGTAGAAAATAATTTTTATTGCTTTCTTTTTTTTTTGTAAAAACTTAATTTCTCCACTTTGTCCCACAATTAAGTGAATACAAAATATTGACACTTAAAAAAAAATTGAGGGGATATGTGCTTTTAAATACAATAAGAATCAGAAATTCCACACCCAAGCATATACCCCCAATGAAAACAAATAATGTACATGCATATAGTGTTCTTAATAGCACTGCTCACAGCAGTTAGCAGGTGGAAACAAAGTGTCTGTCAGTGCATGAATGAATGGACAAAGTTTAAATGTGGCATGAACATTCAATGAATACTGTTCTGAAATAAAAGGAGATAAGGTACTGACAATTATGTAGAGGGGGCAAAATTTTATCTCTCCTCTCTCCTACTGATTTAGCTAAGTCTGAGAATCTGGATTGAGATCGGTTAACAAGAGAAAAACAAAAATTTATTTGAAACAAGTTGTATAAGCTATATGAGGCTTTACAGAGAATGAAGACCCAAAGAAATAAGAAAAACCTAAATGTTTTATACCAAGTTGACCAAAGAGAGGCAGCTGTAGAGAAGTTACTAACCTATGTGGGGAGACTATAAGAAGATAGCAGTGATGTAACAGTCTCTGTGGAAAACTCTGAGTACCAACTTTTCCTTCTTGTTTTATTATTGTTTCTTTCTTAGGTATATATGACGTGAGACAATGCAATGTCATAAGTATAAAAGTATTGTGTTTAACTTGTTCTAATTCAGTTCCTACTTTTCCCCCTTCTCCTTCCTTCTGCCCAGCCCAATTTTCTTAGATATTTGAGAATAGGATATGCATTGACATACTTACATAAAAGCTTGGATGTATCTTCTTTTAAATGAGCTCCTACAGTGATGCAGCCACATCAATGTTCATAGCAGCACAATTCACAATAGCTAAGCTGTGGAACCAACCAAGAATACCTTCAACAGATGAAGAAAATGTTGCATATACACATGGATTATTACTCAGCAGTAAGGATGAATGGCGTTATTTCATTTGGGGCAAATGGATGGAACTAAGGATATCAGATGTATGCCATTCTTAAATAACCAAAGCTTAAATATTCTCTCTGATATGCAGAAGGTAATCCAAAATAAGGAAAAGATCAGAGAAACAGTAAGAGTGAAATGAAATGGAGAAAGGAGGAATGAAATAGGGGAAGTTCATGCAAAGAATCAGACTTAACTTTCTCATGTTCATATGTGAACATATCATAGTGAATTTCATCAATATGTATGTTAACAAATCACTAAACTTAAAAAAATATTAGTAAATGACAGAAAGACAAATAGCGTAGAGGGAAGAAAACAGGGTGGCATGGGAAGGGAGGGGGAAATAGTGGGGACTTAATTAGAATAATTTATACAGCATGACATATAAAAATGTCAATTTTTTTTAAAAGAGAGAGTGACAGTGAGAGAGAGATAAAAACAATGCTTATTTAGTTTTTCAAGTGGTCTTCATTGCTCTGAGACTTCTTTTCTACAGGGTGCTGGGGTTTGAACTCATGTACTCGTGCATGCCAAGCTAGCGCAGTAACTGCAGAGCCACCGCTCCAGCCCCCCCAAAATATCAATGTTTATCCTATTGTCAAGTATATCAAAATATTATAGTGGTAGGCGAAGAGGAAATACTGATAACTTTTCTTTCTTGATATGATTTGTAATTTTTTTCTGGTATAAGGAGAACATTTTTATGAGGATATTTAATCTCTTGTTTCCAAGAAGAAAAAAGGAGAGTCAGTGTTTTTATTGCAACTTTTCGTTTTCTAAGTGGCTTTAACTCAAAGTAATTCATATGCAACATGGCATATTCTGTGGTGGCATATTCCAGGTATCCACGAATGCTTTGGTGTAGGAAAAGTTTGAAGACATCATTTGAAGTAAAAGATATCAGACATAAAAGGACAAATATTGTACAATTCCATTTATATGAAATTTCCAGAATCATGGAATCCAAATCAATAAAACCAGGCAAGACATAGTCAGTTTAAAGAGGAAGTAAGAATGAGGAGTGACTGATGAATGGGTAGAGGGTTTTGTGGGAGGCTGAAGCAAAATATTTAAAAATTAGCTTAGGTGGTAGCTCCCAACATTATGAATATACTTAGTGACAGTGAATTACATAATTTAGAAAGCTTAATTCTATGTTATATGAATTTTACCTCAACTTTTAAAAAAGAAAGGGAAGTATATTCCTCAATGTGTATCTGGGGTCAATATTTGTAAAATATTTGGAATTTGGAATTTTCTCTTTAGTGTGCTTTTGATTTTTCTTTATTTAATAATGCTTTGTATTTGTATTTGAGTCTTTTCCCTGAACATATGACTCCAGCATTTAATACATAAAAAATAATAACAACCCTTGGTTGCCACAGGTTACATTTTATTCCTTGGATAATATCTGCTGTGAGTGTTTGCAGGTATTTAATGTCCCTGAGCTGTGTAATAATGGAGTACTGACACATGCCCTGCCAGGTCTTAATGCTCTCATATAGCCTCACACTCAGTAAGTGAAAAGTGATTAAAACTTAAATGTCTTATGACTAAAATACTAAGTAACTGATTCAGATTTGATGAAACTATGAATCATTCTTTTTATTGGAAATCATAAATCTTCCTTCATTCTGATATTAGGTATTATATTTTTTTTCCTTTTACCTAGATCATTTTAGCTATAGGCCATTTTCTAGTTTACTTGGATTGTATTATTACGTTCTTTCTTTTAGAGCATCATCATACATATGGAGGAAACATATGGGCCACCAGTTATGTTATGAAAGTCCTTGAAAATTGGGTGAACATGTTCATGTAACAGGATTTCACAGTGTAGCTCTTGTATAAAGATGTACATCAATGTTGTCAGAATACAAAAAAGGCAACCCACATGTGAAATCATTCCAACGCCAATCTAAGTTTTATTTTTACATCAAGAATTTAGAAAAGGCATGGACATTGCTTACCACAGTAATCTATTGTTTTATGTTTAAGTGAAAGTAGAGTGTTTCATGTTGTATATGTCTAATAATATTTTATAATTAATTCAGATAAAAGTTTCATTGTAAAGCCCTTAAGGTTATCAAAGTGGCATCATATGATGAAGATGCTTCCAAATTTGCCTTCAGTCTCTGCTTTTAGGCAAAAGCTTGCATGATTTTGAGCAAACTACGATTTCTTCTTTTAAAAAAAAACAGAGAGAGGGAGAAAGAGAGAATCAATTTTACTTGGTTTTTCATGTGTCTTTCCTTGCTCTGATACTCTGTTGCATACGTGGTGCTGGGGTTCAAAACCAGGTCCTTCCAGACAAGTGCAGTAACCACTGAACTACTGCTCCAGCCCCTTGAGCAAACTTCTTTACTTTACCAAATTCCTAATTTTCCTTATCTGTAAAATAGAAATAATTTCCATATCCAAGATTGTTTTAATGGTTACATATAAATCCAGTGCAGGAGTGGTGTCTCAGTGGTTGGAGAGGTTATGTGACATGCACAAGGTTCCAGGTTCAAACCCCAGCACCACATACACAAGGAAGTGTTAGAGGAACAAAGGCCAGATAAAAAAATAAATAAAATTGTTTCTCTTTCTCCCTCCCTCTCTCTCTCTCTCTGCCTCTCTCTTAAAAAAAATAGTTACATAAGTTCATATGTAACAACTGTCCAGTTACTACCCAGTACCTCATTCATTTCTCTACTTTTCAATCCTCACCTCATAAATATCCCTCTTCATTCTCCAATTTAAATATAATCATGTTTTATGTGAAAAATGAAAATATGGACACCAGTATAGCAGAATAATGATAATTCATCTATAAATTTAACCATGTTTCTTTTAATAAGAAAACCATTTTCTTAGAAATTAATGTTTCTGAATTTCATTTAGAAGAATAATTAATTTGTGAATGCCTCAAATTTGATTTCACTGCTATACCTTCTTGAGTCCCTAGATGATTCCATCTAACTCTGAATGATAGTACCTCTACATTTTGATAATGACCAGATTTCATCTCATTTCTTCAATACTGTAATATCCAACAGCCTACTTGATTTGTCAGTGTGGGTGTCTCATAGGCTCTAAATGTTAAAATTGTGTTCCAGGCTGAAATACTAAACTCCATAGAGTCTCATAACCCCACTATCCCTCATATCAGTGAATGGCAATTTCATTCTTCTTATTGCTAAAACATAGATCCGTGTGTGTGTGCGTGTACCTTTACCCAAAGCTTCAGTGAATGTTCTTTTCTCCAAATACATTCAGAATCCTGGCACTCAGCAACCATTCTGTGGACATGGCATCCCAGTGTACCATCATGGAATCATAGAAGACATGTGGCTTATCTTCCAGTTTCCACTCTTGCTCCTATATAGCTACTCAGCACACGATACTCACAGTGAACTTTGTACTTAATCAGGTCAGGCAATTTATTGCTCAAAATTTGCATGGCTTTTCAATGCTTTTGAAATAAACAGCAAATTTTTAAAAGACCCAATAAGGCTTTGCTACTTCTTTACTTATCCTTCTCTCTCCTTTGGCTTACTGTACTTACCTCATATGGTACACATTATGTAATTGTTGTTCAAACACTGCCTGACACCTCTTCCCCAAAAATTCTTATTGCAAACATTCTATTCCTTGCTTGGAGATAGTCCTTCCTCCAGATATCCTTAAGGCTCATTCTGTCCCTTATTTCATGTGGCTGTTTAAATTCCCCATCTTTCTAAAGGAATTACCTAACATCTAAAATAGCATCCTTCTTATTTCTAATAATGGCTGATTATGTGTGTCAACTTGCATAGTGTGTAGGACTAGTTTCTTGTTCAAACACTAGTGTTGATCTTGCCATGAACATAATTTTTAGAGGTGATTAATGTTTGAATCAATAGACTTTGAGTAAAGCAGAAGACCTTCCAAAAGTGGATGACCCACTAAAAGGAAGAGATTTCTTTTGAATTCAAGAGTGTTCCATCACCTCCTGTCAGAATTTTCAGGCTTCTGGCCTGGATGCAGATTTGCACACTTTTCTACTTGCTGGACACCATAAGCATGTCAATTCTTTAAAATAAATCTCTGTTTCTTAGATAAGCACACAAATACAGACACAGACACAGACAAACACACACACATACACACACACACATCTCTATCCATTCAGTTTCTCTGCAGAACCTTGACTTATATACTCATTATTTATTTAAGTTGCTTTATTTTGTTCATACCTCATCATTCTCCTATATTTTATATCTTATTTATTCATTTAGTATCTGCCTCTCCAATTTGATGAAAATCTCAAGTAGCAATAAACTTTCAATGTTATGCTCACTGTTGTAATTCTAACATCTAATAAAATCTTGTCACATTTAGATTTGTACATATATATATTTATATTGAAAATGTAGTTTTCAATGAATGAAATATCAGACACAAGAGTTTTGAAATAGTATACAGTCTGTAATTATTTGAAACAAATATTGTTTTATCAGACACAGACGTTTGTTAGTTGGTTACCAGGGGCCAAGTGTAGAATGGAATTGGGAAGATGTTTCTTTAAGGATGCAAAATTTCAATTAAAAGTAATAAAATTCAATAAGTCTATTGTATAACATGGTGACTGTAGTTAAAAACAAAGAATTGTATTCTTGAAAATCAGTAAGAGAAGAGCTTTAATGTTCTTGCCACAAAAAATGGTACATAATTACTTAAGCCACTCCACAAAGTGCAATGAACACATATATTTCTAACTCAAAATATAATGCCCCACTTCCAGAAGACAATATATTCTCAGTGTGGAGACTCCTCACAAAATTAAGGATGGATCCATCATAAGACCCAGCTTCTGGTTATTTTCTCAGAAGTGGTAGAATCAGCACATTACAGATTGCAACAAAATCAGTATTCATAGCAGCACAATTTATAATAGGTAAATTATGTAATCAACCCAGAGGCCCCTCACTGGATGAATGCATCCAAAAGCATATATATACATATATATATATATATATATATATATATATATATATATATATACATACATACATACATACATACATATAGAGAGAGAGAGAGAAAAAAAAACAATAAATTTGTTTTACATTCAAATTACATTTGAATGTAAATGGATGGCAATGGAAGAAATCATATTAAGCAAAATTAGCCAATCCCAGAGACTCAAGTGTCAAATGTTTTCCTTCATTTGTGGAGGCTAGAACAAAACAAAGGCTTGGGTGAAAGATAGTCAAGCTCTTATACTAGACCTACCAAAGGTGTATCAACACTTGATCTAGGAGAATTATAGGGGAGGATATGTAGGGGAGGGAGGGGGTATTGAAAGTTGGAGAGGAGGGAAGAGGAAGGAAAGATATTGAGGAACCTAGGGAGAAAATCAACAATGGAACATAGTCTTTACTCCCCTCTCCCCAAGAAGCCAAATAATACTCATGCAATCATTTAATTTTGGCAAATTCACAATCACATGTGTGTGTGTGTATGGATATTTATAACTGTTATGAAGGAATTATAGAAGAATCAAGAGACTGGGATATGCACAATGTGGGGGTGACTCTAGATTAGGATCAAATACATTATAATATTGTTACTTTATATTTATTCATGTTTGCACAACAACTCAAATGCTTAATAAAAATATAATGTCCATATTGACACATGGTAACTGTCTATTAAATTCCATAATTCTTTGATATTTTGAAAATGAAACTGAAAAAGGCTCCTCACTTAATACAGAAGATGCTGTGGCCAAGAATGCAGCATTGGCCATTACATTGAGTCATTCAGACAGTATTATTGAGTACCTGGCATGTGCCAACCCTTGACTAACTGCTGGGCACACAGTAAGGTATAAATAAACACATTGTTTCCTCGTAAAAAAGTCTGAATATAGTACTGTCATGAAATCAAGACTGTATCTTAAATCTGTACCATGAAGGGCATACCTCTGTGGATGGAAGGAAAGAATGTATGTGGTGTAATTGGATCAACACAAACTTCAGTTCTTATCCTAACTCCACCCAGTCATGTGATTTGCAGTCTAATCCTGCCTTAAAACTAGTGTTCCCTGGTTGCCACCCCCTCTCCCAATGCTATGTTTTCTGCCCAATTCATCCCCAATCCTTGTAATTTCCTGATAATTAACTTCAATCACCTTTGCTCCTGGGTCCTAGGTGTTCCAGATTAAGTCCTTTTGGGATACCAGCATTGATATATTAAATAAGAATAGTGTCTAATCTGAAAAAAATACAGGAAATTTTTCTCATTTCCATGCATGAATCTATATATACCCCATAAGTTATGGCCCATTTATGTTCTCTCTAAACTACACCATACTTCTGACTATACTTGGATCTCTAAAACTCAGCACCTCCTTAGAAAGATGCAATCTTACTGAAGGACTAAAGATTAGAAAACCACACCAGGCTTTGCTGCTTCTCCTCTGTTTCTTACCAGTGTAAAGTTTTGTGTGGGTAATGCCCTTATTGAAAATTAGGGCAAAATAAGGTATAGACAAAAATTCAAATATAAATTCTAAATATAATTGTTCTAGATTCTGAAAAATAATGAGCAAAAAAGAAATAGCTTTCATGGGAATCCCCTGATTGCACCTTCTGTCCTAACCAGTGGTTATCTAACCCAGTGTCAATTGTTCTAGCTCTTCATCCGGCACAGAATACACTTCGAAGTCAAATGGATGGAGATGGACAGAATTATGCTTAGTGAAGTCTCCCAAGCTCAGAGACTTAAGGGCCGAATGGTTTCTCTCATCTGTTGATACTAGAATTTATGTTGAAGCAGTAGGACAGACGGCTGACCTAACAAAGCCTCAAATTAAATGACTTTCAGTGCAACAGGGGCGAAAGCTCCCTAGGTAACTTGGAGGTGGAGGGAA
>PVKS010018256.1:0-40457 GCA_004027875.1 Aplodontia rufa
GATAACAAAGTTTATATCCATTGATTGCTAATGTTTTGAAAATGTTTCCCCCTCAACTGTATTTCTATATACTTCTAATAAAAAAAAAGAAAAAAAAACATGCAGTAAAGAATTTGTCCCCTATCTGCCCATACCCTCTCTGATCATTAAGTATTGACGGTTATGAAGTTTTCTAATATTGAGATAATTTAGGAGAGATAATAAAATGGCTAGGTAGTCAGGACCATGGGCTCCATTCAATCACACCTAGAAGCTGGCCAGTAGAGAACCTTTAAGGGGCTCAAGGACTTCATATGCATATGAGGCTCACCTGTGGGAGCAACTCCTTTGTCCCTGAGGGGGGGAACTAAGAAGTGGGGAAGGACACAGATGGGAACTTGGAAAGAATTGCTACCTGTTTTGCATAGATTTTAACCAATGACTTTGGTGCTTAGTTTCAATACCTGTTTTGCATGGATTTCAACCAATGATGTAGATGCATTTCTCAATGCCTACTTTGCATAAATGTTAATTATGCTCATACTCCTAATCAATATAACCCCTCGACTAACCTCCATTAGACAGTGTTCTGCTTCCAGGTACCCCTCCGCCTTGTGGAGTCTCTGCTCTCCTTAAATAAATCCTATTCCTTTTCACATTCAAAAATATAAAATAAAAAAATAAAAAAATAAAATTTTGCATGTCAAAGGATACAATCACAAAGTGAATATGTGACCTACAGAATAAGAAAAAATATTTGTGGGTCATGTATCTGATAAGGGATTAATATCCAAAATATATAAGGAACTCCTACAACTGCAGGAGTTGTTTAATAGGTATAAAGTTTCAGTTTGTAAGATGAAGAAGTTCTGGAGAGCAGTGGCACACCAATATAAATACACAATGCTACTTATCTGCACACTTAAAAATGATAATGATAAATTTTATGTTAACATGATTTTCTACCACCATTGAAAAAAGTTATTCTTGCCAGTAAGAATGTCAATCATATATATATATATATATATATATATATATATATATATCCCCTATCTTTAATTGATATACATTATTGTGTCATAGTCTTATACCTGAAAAATAACACAAATCTTGGTATAACCAGGTATTTTCTACTGGAATTTGTCTCCTTGTGTTAAATCTTTCCTCAGTCTTCACTTAAGAGAGAACCTTTTTGACCACACTTTCAAAAGAACTTTCTCACCAGTCACAAGATTTCTTTCTCCACTTTTGTCTTTAGAGTACTTCACAGCATCACCTGACATTAAACTGTGTGTTTGTTTCCTTTTTTATTGTTCATCTTCCTACTTGGAAATGAATTCCATCAGGACACAGACTTTGTATTGCTGTGTGATGTTTGTGACGCCTTGAACGTTGTCCAACATAAGAAAGCTCTCGATCATTACATGAATGAACAAACTGACATTGAGAAAGCTAACTTCTACATGAGAAAGGGAAATTTACCATCTAATCCATACATTCTAGTTATTTTTTCTGTTATAAATTATTTTCTATTCAAATTAATTAAGTGGATTCAGAACGGCAACTTCTTTCATTTGAACAGACATTGTAATTCAGCTTCATTTGGGGAGAAGTGGGTGGGGAACTGTGTGACAGACATGAAGCTAAAAGGCAGGTTGGGGTTTAAAAAGTCATAGACAGGCTTCTCCACGCTAATGAGAAGACTGAATTTCTCAAAATCATTTTTTCATTTGGAGCAAGGCCCAGGAAATGGATTTTTGATCTTCACTTGCTGGTCACATTCCTTGGAGTCTTGCAAAGGCACTGAGCCTGAGATTCTTGGTACAGTTCCATGCTTTACGATGGCCATAGAGTTTTTCTTTCTTTTTTAATAAGTACAAAAGTGTTATCACTTACCCTTCTCAATATATTTTCTGCTCGTAAAAATCGCTTTTGAAGATGGATACGAATATTGCTAATATAAAATGAAGAAGTCAAATTCTGGCCAATATTAATGTTATATAAGTGAGAATTGATACTTTTTAAATTAACAGTTGAGTAGCTTTACAATCATAAGTGCATATAAAATAACAATATGATATGCATTTGATCATAAACCATACTCCTACTCCAGTCTCTTGATGCTTCTATATTGTGCCCCTAACAAATGTAATTTATATGTATAAAATGATAAATTTTACAGAATTAAATGATTGTGTAAATTTTTCATTCCATATATTATTCTCATAAAATAATCTTCTTTAGCATCTGAACATGTTGCTTTCAAAGGTAGACACCCAATATGACCTAGTTTTCATGAAACAGAGCATTCATTTTCAAATCTCTGGAAATCCATCTCCCCTGATCTCTGGTTATACTACCTCAAAACCCAAAAACTCACGCTACTAGTTCTATGAGTTTTTTCTATATATGCTTGTAGTCTGCCTATATTAACTAAAAAAACCAGTAACTTTAGGACAAAAAAAAATCTGTGCTACTTTTTTAAAATTTTTACATCTAGTATCTATCCATTTTTATAGAATCTGTTGATTTAATCAAAATAGTTCAAACTTTAGAAAGGATTCTTAATCATTTGTCAAGAAGAACCACTGTGTATTTTCAACCCTTTGCAGACACCTCTGTGTGATAAGACAGACACTGTGGTTATAACTCCTTCTCAACACAGCTATTTACTGCTCCATGTGTATCACTCCAGCTAACTGATAGATATGAATGAAAATGAGTACCCCAAATAATTACTGTATGTCCACTGATAAAATGGACAAAGCCATTACCACTCATGTTTATCTTTGGATTCTAGGAAAAGTACAAAATAAATTTTTGTTAATTATTTAGTTCATCCTCCATACTTCTGAAATAACATTTCTTCTGGGTTTTTTCTCCCCACTCACTCTAAGTGCAGCTCCTTCATCCTTTGTAACATTTTTCTCTAGTGTTTTAGATGATTGCTCAATTCATGGGAACTGCAAACAAGAGCTTATATAATAGCCACAGGAAACTAA
The DNA here is from genome assembly GCA_004027875.1 of Aplodontia rufa. Classification (NCBI taxonomy): domain Eukaryota; kingdom Metazoa; phylum Chordata; class Mammalia; order Rodentia; family Aplodontiidae; genus Aplodontia; species Aplodontia rufa. The sequence continues at coordinate 2,982 of PVKS010018256.1, forward strand.
TGGGAAAAAAATCTCTTCTAAATTAAAAGTACCTTTTTCTTTCTCTTTTTTTTTAAAGAAAGAACACAGAGAGAGAGAGAGAGAGAGAGAGAGAGAATCAATTTTTATAGAGTTTCTCACATGGATTTCATTGCTCTGACACTTAGTTGTGTATGTGGGTGCTGGGGTTTGAACCTGTGTATTCGTGCATGCCAGGCAAGCGCCATAACCACTGAGCCACAGCTCCACCCCTAAAAGTACCTTTTTCAAACAGGAATTCAACCCTACATGGCAGTGTGTATAGTGGCCTACTCCAGAAGCGGTCTCTTCTACAGGGTCGGTCATCATCCACATTGCTGACATATAGACAAACTATGCTTTCATTTCCTTGTATTAAGGAAAATTCTAGGAAGAGTATGAAAATAGGTCATAAATTCAACTATTTAGAAATTTGGTTTTCTTAGCTATGATTCATAAACTCAAGAAGCCAAAGATATGATGAATGGTGTCTTTAACATTTAAAGAAACATTGACTTCAGATGGCCTTGTCCCAACACACAGCTAACCATCAAAATTCATTCCCAAATTACCTAAAGCTGTTTTTGAAAACCTCTTTTGAGATGTGTAAGAGATGTGTAAATCTACAAAGGTGTTACAGAGACTTATGAAAATTATGTGCAGTGATTTGGTAACTGGGATCGTGAATCACTTTCTGAAGTGAAAGAATGCTTTGCTGTTCTACTGCCCTCTCAAGTTTGATGTTTCTCAATTACAAAAAAATGGGATATATTTCATTTACAAAAAAAATTTGGATTTAAATCCATAATTTGTAAATATTTATGCATATTCCAAAGAATCCATGGGCTAACTACATTTTTCTGTGATTACTTATATGCCTAATACATCATGTTAGGTCTCACATGTTGCACTTTCACAATAAAACATTCAGATGGGAAGGTGATAACCCAAACAACCTGACAACCAATCAGCAGACACTCAGAAAAAATAAAACCTGAAGGGAGAGATAATCTATAAAATTGGTGTGGATTTAATATGAAGACTATTTTCAACTTAGATTTTCTTTGTCTTTTTTTTCGGGGGGTCAAGGATGAAATAATTTCTGTTCAGATTTTGCAGAGGGTTACTAAATGACTTTTTTAAATGACCATGCAGAGTCAGTGACTACCCCATTTCTCTTCCACCTTCATTCACGTGGCAAGTAGGATATGGACACATTGTTCTGTGTCGTTGTCAAAGAAGACGCTACTAACAGTGATTGCTCCTCACTGTGTGTGACTGAGAAGCCCAATATGGTACCACGAGTCCTTCCTGTAGTTTGCACATATGAAGCTTGTTGGGAGATTTGTGAGTACAGCTGCTTTTAACAGACTCTGTCATTGTTTATATCTCTGCCTCCAAAATACAAAATGGGCCGTTGCTAGGAATGAGCCACTTCATTTCCTGACCACTGCAAGCCAGGCTGATGTCTCTGTTGTTCTTTCCCAGATGTTTCCCAGCACGGCCATGTTGCTTGAAGCTATGCTTTGCCTCAGAATGGGGTGAACAAGGTACATTAGCTTGAATTCATCAGAATGCCTTCGGTTGAGATTATATACACTGCAGTGGTTAAACAGTAAAAATTGAGAACCAGTTCTAAGGACCTACTGTGCATTAAATTGCTGTAAGTAAGACTGGGTGTGATGGTGCATGTCTGTAATAACAGCAGCTCAGGAGGCCAAAACAAGAGGTTCACAAGTTCAAGGCCAGCCTTAGAAACTTAGGACCTAAGTAGCTTAGTGAGACCCCATCTCAAAGGAAAAAAAAATGAAAATGAATGGGGATGTGACTCAGTATTTAAGTGTCCCTGAGTTCAAGCCACAGTACCCTAAAAAAGTAAAAAATAAATTGCCACAAGTAGTGGTGGACAGAACACAAAGGGGGCTGAGGTCTGTTGTCTGTCACTGAGGTGCTCACAAGCTGGATACACTCTTGAGGTGGCACAAATCAAACAGTGACTTGACAAGGAAAGATGTCATCTAGAGGGAGAGACTATTGCAAGTTTGGATGTGGGTAAGTCTTTTATGGAATAGTGTATTTGAATAAAGATGATTGGGGAGCATACTTTAAGCATGGAAATTATGAAAATTGATAGTAAAATTACAAACTGACATCATATTTGGGGATGGTGAGTATGTAGGTTTACCAAAAGAAAGAGTAGGATGCAAGAAAACAAAGGGGAATGAAACCTTGGTGTAAGAATGTCAGGCATTATAGAGATTTCATGCAGTCTCTGAAGCCCATTAGATAATGCATCAATAAACTAATCCTTGGGCATTGTAAATAGTCTTGATTATAGCACAGGCTACCTATGGGAATTTAATTTTTTTGAGGCCTCCACTTTTAAATCTGTACACTGAGAAGATAAGAAGAGAACAGCAGTATTTGTTAACTTCTGAGTACAGGAATGTTTGGGAAATTATGGAGGAACAACTCTGGCTCCTACACAGATTTGAGACAGGAACATGATACTGGTATCTACTGGACTTGGTCAGGGATGGTTGATGTCTTATTATGAATTTGCAAATGTCTGCACAGGTTCCACACTTTTCAAGTTCAAGGTGAAAAAAAATGATTCATCAACTCTGAGTATAGAAGCCAATTCTGTTTTGCATAAAAATATGAAATATCTTTTTTGGGGGGGTCAAGGGCATAGGGGACTGAATCTAGGAGCTCTTAATCACATCTCCATCTCTTTTTATATTTTATTTTGACATAGGATCTCACTAAGTTGCTTATGGCCTTGCAAAACATGAATTATTTTAATCAAATTTCAATGGTATCAGTTTTCCTGGAAATAAAAAGCTCTTCATGGTGTTTGGATTGCTATTAAAATATACCTGTGTCACTACATTTTACACCATCGTATTTGTGATGACAGTAAATTCCTCAGCAAAAATAATGGGCTTTTTCCTGCTTTTCTGAAGCATGCATTAGGCACCCTGTGCTTGCTAGGAAATCACTTACTTGTCTGGTCAATTAAAAATGACACTTTAAAATGTTACAATACACCTTTTCTTCCCTTCCTATTCTTACTCTGCCTCTTGTGTGAAAGCAACCATGGAAATAATATTTTTCACCAAGTCTTCAGTTCAGCAACTGTTGATTTAAGACTTTACACTTTCAGTGGGTGCTGGACTCTCCCCAGTACACCGTGAGCAACACCCTGACCAGCAGTGGGTAGAGGCACAATGCTAAGCCTGCCAGCAGAGACCTTAGCTTTCTCCACGGCTTTAGGAAGTTTACAGGGCCCCTGGGAGATGCTCCATTAATGAGTTACAGGCTGCCCCATCCATCCAGCACTTTGACTATCTGCCCAATCTTCTAAGTTCCTAACCTCATGCTTCCTTCTTCCTCCTACTCAGGGTCCTCCTGGGAGACACTGGATATGGCGATGAAGCTTTCTAATCCAAAGGCCTGCAATCTTGTCAATGTGCACAACCCAGGGGTCTGTTGCTTTGTTTATCTTTCCTACTTGTCTAGTGGGAGGTTTGGCTAAATGAGAAGGCTTCAGATTGTGAGTCTTGGAAAAATATCTGAGTGGTTTGTTGTTGTTTTTAAAATTCCAGTCATTCATAATAGAGGGCTGAAGCTGCTTTACTTGAAAATGAAATTGTGTGCTTTAACTACAGCACTCTGACAATCAGAAAGATCATTCACATTCTATTCTACCATGTTCTTTTAAAACTGAAGTTGGGGGCCAATTCGTGATTGTTTTTTTGCAATTTGAGGATAGCAACAAAAACTGAAGAAGATATCCTTACATTAAAGAGCAAAGACATCCATCCCACAGTGGACTGCTATTGACCCCAGTTAAGCCATGCTTTGCTTTGGACAGACCAGACGAATGGAAGGAAGAGGAGTTTAGGGATAGAAATGTTATGGGTACTTTCTGATTTATCATTAAAATTTCACTTCACCTTGGAACCTATGACACACAAAACCCTAACCAAGTCAAACAATGTTTTAAAAAATGTGGAGGAAAATTGAAGAGAACCAAAGCAAAGATGCTGCTTAAATATGGACAAATGTTATTAAAATTGATCATTTGCCTTTCTGGGACTAGGAGGACTTGTGAGTCCATTTTCTGGACATTGATAATGCAGATAATCAAATATGACTGATTGTTGACCTTTGATGTGTCTATTTCTCTTCCCTGACCACAGAGGACTTCAAGGGGTCCTGTGGGTGGAGGAGGTTTTGGATGAGGAAGGGGATGGGATATTGGTTGAATAAATTTCTGTCTCAGTGGGAACATTCATCACAGTTAAACTTTGTGAGTGTTGGAATGATGTGTTGTATGTGGGGAGAGTCTTGGCTTCAAAGTCTGTAAAACACAGTATTTGGTGTCTTGTATCACTTCTTAAATCTGTACAAATTCAGGTTTTTTTTTTTCCTGAGAAGGCTTTCTCATTTGAGTGAGAAGTTCAAAAGTCCAGGGTGGTTTGAACTGACTGTTCAACAATAAACATTCATCATAAATGAAAAAGTCACAAGTAACTGATAAATATGTTGGTTCTAATATACAAATCTTTCATTTATGAGATATTGTTTATCCATCCACCATCATGTCCGTTTTTCTTTCTACTCACTTCCCCTTGTCTAGAATGAGAGTTGATTACTATTGTTGTATCGTTTTTAGCCAGCACGCTAGAATTTGTAATAAAGGTCTTGTGAACTGAAATACCAACACAATTTTCATGCCCTGGAATTTGACTGATTCACAGAAACTTTGAATTAAATACCTAATCGAAATGCTCCCTTGTCTAAACTTTATCCACATCAACAAATTAGGGAACAGAGAAAAGGCTCAACCATGGTATCTCAGTCAAAAACCAAAAGATTAAAAGTATTCTATAGTTCAAAAGACTTCTTGAGTAGATAGACTATCTGAGCCAGGCCAAAGTCATGGTTAAATAACTAGTTCTCATGGCTAATCTGTAAGGTAGTTTATTAGTCAGAGAATGTGTAATCAGTTCACCTAACCAGGAAGTGGGTGCTGGGCATCATTCTTCTGCTGTTTTCTAATCACTCTGTAATTTCAACAGTTCTACAGACACTCAGCTCATGATAGAGTCCTTTTTTTCCTAGGATAAGCATTCTTGAAAGGGTAGATTGCGAGAAAATAAAAAGCATTTAGAAAAACATTTCACTTGCATGACTTTCCATTATGTTAAAGAGTCCTTCCTTGCAAAATTAAAAGCAAAGGGAAAGAATTTGGAAACATAGCAACAATGAACACCAACCACAGATGCGGGTTTCTGGCAGCAAACAAATAAGCCACTGGTTCTGGAGACCTGGATTAGAAGAAGAAGCAGATCATAGAATCATTGTTTGGTGGTGTGGGAGAGGTAGAAAGGAGTGTAGGTTATTAAGGTCACCAAAAACGAGAAAATTCTATGACTTAGATTAACTTGAGCTCCTTCATTTGGAGCCGTGTTATCAATGGTGTTTCAGCTCAGTCAGGTTGAAAAAGGGCCATATTTTCTCAAAATAGTTGTTTAATGAACTGAATCTTGGCCATGCATTGGACAGCCAAAACAGCTGGGTGCTAGCCTCATCTTTAGAAGGAATAACATAACAAGAATCCTGACTCTATAGTGTACCCAATAACAAATCTTGAATTGTAAGTATCTTATTTGGTTGACTTGACACCAAGTCTTATATTTTAATATAGAAACAGTTTTTTAAAAAGTATTATTGAGTATGCAGTGATCTTAAATTTGGTCCTAGTGATGTGTTTGGTGATTCTCTTATTGTCTTTGATATTACCACTTCATTTATTCCTCTTAAAGAAACTGCTTTTAGAAAGAGCACCCTTTAAAAATCTACCAGCTACAAAAAAGAAATCTCTGCAGATGTTTTTGTGTTTGTTTACTTGTAAAAGTAAGAATGGGGATCACTGCTCTTTTTTCTCTTCTTATTACTCTCTAATTTTAGTATACTATTGATTTTGTAGAATTCTGGAAAAATCAAGCATTTTTGTGATTAGTCCTATTGGAAAAATAACCTTACAAAGCAAAAGATCTTATCCAAGATGGCTTTTAAATGAATACTTTTGAATGAAGTACTGCATGTAATGGTTTCTTTAATTGTATTAAGGAAAACTATATTCCATGTTTTAAAAAATATTTTGAAAGCAGAGTGCAACGAGGAAGAAAGGAGCCAGGAGTTCTTCCAATCCTCCATGCTTTTGCTGGCCAAATGCTAGAAGGAACCATCACAGGCAGGCTCCTTCCTGACTGTGAGAGATGATCTGCTTTGCTCAGGATAACTTGGAAGCCAGGAGTGGCCGATGACACAAATCACACAGTCTTGCCACATGAGAAACTTTGAACCGGGAAATTTTACTCGACTGTGAGCAATATTCAAAGGACTGTTTTTCACTTTATTGAGTTGAAAACAGAAGGACCAAGACAATCATTTAGGAACCAAAGTCTTCTCTGTTATTGCAGTCGTCAATCCTTTTATTTCATCTGAACATCCTTTCTTTCCAAAAATATAATAAAGACAGGGAAAGCAGTAAAAAGCAAATTGACCAATTGCATGTCTTTCAATGTTAAGATGCTTTGAAAGTACATTTTTCCCCAAGATATTTTTAAGGTCAACGGGCCAAAGGACCCTGAGTTAGCTCAAAGATTTAGAGCATCTAACAAATTAAACTCCTTCCTCTAGCATGTCTATTAGAGTCTTTGAGTCTTTAATATAATTTAAAGCAATTGTCCCCTCCGGGAGGTCTAACATTTGCACAGTTACACTGAAATAGTTGACCTGCCTAAGGAAACTAGAAAAATTTCAAGGGTACATTTCAAGACCCTGTTTCTGTTTATAATAGTGTTCCAGAATTTGTATTTATTAATATTGCTTTATTTTGGTCCGACTCCCACAGGAAATCCTGAGGAGTGTGTGTTTCTGGGGTATTTTATCTTGGCTAGTTCCATCCCTTTGGTCTTGCACCCTGACTGCTAGACTGAAGAGGACATTTGCAAGCCTCTGCTCTTTAATAGAGCTGAGGATGACAACAAGCAGGAACTTCAACACTCGAGGAAGACAATCTATCTACTTTCTCCAGTTATCATTAAAATGTCTTTTAGACATAGGTCATAACTGGAAACCTATAAATGATGTCTGTGTAGTAAGCACTTCCCACAGAGCTGGAGTCCCAAGTGATTAAAATTTATCACATTGTTCTTATGGTTACAAATACTGCTGATATGTGTCATTACTTAGAAAGTACTATTCATAACATTTTGATTTCAGTCCAAGTAGCTTTTTTTTCTGGAATTTCCCATAAAATGCTCTTGATCTTTTTCTTAAAAGGTTTAATCCACTTCTCCTTTGAAAGAACAAAGAAAAGAGGTTGATTGCTCTCTAGCTTAAATTTTGTTTAGTGTGATGTATTTATTGCCTGGTGGGATGCATCTAATTTTCCACTGGGTTTTCTGAGAAAGTAGTTAGGATAGAACTTAATCCTTTGCAGCCTTCAGGGTCTAAGCTCTTTCATGAAATAAAAGTTATGTCGTTTATTATGTAGCTCTATTAAAATGATATGTAACCATAAGACTTTATATCTGTACAGGGCTTTGTTTTTCCAAAAATGTATGCTTTGAATGTACAGATTTGCTCTTCAATTGGACAACATAGTATACGCTGAAATGCTTTGGAGCACGTCCTCAACATGGTGGGAGTGTGTCGGAAGACAGGATGACAAGACACCCTCCATTTTTTTTTCTCCTGGAACGCTAAAGATGGAGTTCTTGCAGCATGGTCATCTGACTCCCATGCATTCTGCCACACTCCTGAGGAGTTGTATCCTAGAGCAAAGGCGGAATGCAGACAGCCAGCTCTTCCTGAGTATCTCACCTGGAAAGCAGTGAACTGAACTGGCTGGTGTTTATTGAGAGGACTATGAAGGCAACTCTCTTGCTTTTCTGCCTAGATTTTCATTGATTAAGCAACAGTTGAGGACAATCCTGGCTGGACAAGTCTGGTGTGAGGTTTTGCAACCGATCTCTAAATTCTGGAACTCAGTGTACCTTGTAACAACATTAAGATAAGAAAGAAAAGAAAGCAAGATACTAAGGGAATTTGATAGATACCAAGAGTTTTTAACTGAAGAATATATTAAAATTCTTATTGTGATTTTGACTCCTATTTATACGAAGTGCAATACATGTGCTACGTCCTAGCCATCTAGCCACCTAATTTAGCTGACTAATACGTATACTATTGCACTATAATGTTCTATAGTACTTTACAAAAGGGGTTTTTGAAGATGACCCCAAAATTTTACCTCAGAATTTTAGAGACAAATGGAAAAGGAAAGAAGCTTTTCCAATTGAAATTCTATGGACGAGAATATTAGCGGGTTAAGTAGACAAACTGCCAGATCCAGAATTTTTTTATTTTCAAAACAAAATGTACTAGTTCTTTCCATTGCTGACATAGTTGGCTCCATTTAACTTTTGGAGCAAATCTTTTTGTGTAATTATCTTGCAGTTTAGAGTCATTATGTGATGGGAACAAAAAAAAAAAAAACAGCTGGTGGCCCAAAAATTAAATAGAAGAGGAGGAGTTAGTAGGAAGAAAAAAGGATCAGAGAAATCAGAGAATCGATTTCATTAATCTTATTAAAGCAAACTAAGGGATGGACTTACTTATTTTGTCATGTGTATATTTTATAATATCAAATATTCCTGGAAATGAGTATTTGTTATCCAGAGATTTTCCACTATAAGTTAAAAGGCTGGAAAGAGGCAATGATGTGTGTGTAAGCAACATATAACTTCTGATTGTGATGAAATGTTATAGCTAATGTACTTGAGCAACTCTATTTATTTATTTATTTGTACTGAAAATTGAAGCAAGACCTGGCACATTCTAGGCAATTCCTGTCCACCAAGCTACACGCCAGACCCAGGAACTGCTTTGATCAGGGGTTTAGATGTATTTTTTGTAACTTGTTTTGCTTTTTGTCCTTTCATATTGAGAGTTATATTGACAAGGTATGTCTGTAGACAGGATGACCCAATAACCACAAAACAAGCTGTGTGCCTTGAATATCCAAGCATCAACACTGAAATTTTCCACCAACTCAATAAGTTGCCTTGTCTACATGATAACAAAAGCTAGTTTTCTGGGGTTTCTATTTGTGTTTTAACGTCACTAAATTTCTTGAAATAACTGTCATAGAAGATATGTATACCAGAGAATATATGCAAATATCCCAAATAACCAAACAATCTCATATTTAGAAGGTCCACAAATTTCTATTCCTAGATTTAATGTATAAACCATCTCTTTTGCAGCCCCTCCAACAGGTGGCTGGACAGACCATCTGTCTGCAAAGGTATGCTTCCAAGTTAGTTCATTTTCATATGGAAACATCTATCCGTTGGTTCTTGCATATATTCAACATCAAAAAACATAATTCTTTGTCTTTAACAAGGAAGGTCTTGTCTCTCTCCAGGCAAAATATTTTCTATTCCTGTAGTTGTTCTTCTTTGACATGATTTTATATTCTGAACAAAGAGAACATGCTTTTAAAGTGCAGTGCCTAGATATGAACACAGATTTAAAAAAACAAAGTTGGACCACTGGACAGTGGAATGCAGATTGGGGCTCTCACATCATCTACAGCCTACCAACTGACCTCAATCATACTAGGTTCATAGCAGCCCCGCCATTCTATCAATTTATACTGAATGCACTATTATGTATAAGTTTCGGGCTGTTGTTCTCCACCAGTTTCAATGCAAACTATTTTCCTAGTTGATTTTCTGAGCTCAGGTTAAGTTGTATGTGCATATGCTTTATTCTTATTAAACTTCACCCTATGAGTTTCAACCACTTATACAGCATGTCAGGCTTATTTGGAGTCTAATGTCATCATCATCAGATTTAGTAAGACCCCAGCTCAGTTGACAAGATGTCTCCAAATCATGGAAAACAACATTGGGAAACCAGTCCATTTTAAGATGTTGCTTTCTCCCTCTCGTTAAAGATATGTTTTCCTAACCCATAAACCGTTCTTGCTGAACCATTCTGTCCCAAGCAAAGCACAATCTCAAATAGACTATGATGAAAAAATTAACTTATTCTTTATGAACTCCCATCCATGATTACTACTAACACTTTATTTTTAAAATAGCATAGCCTATCTACCAAAGAAAAAATAATTCATGGAAGCATAATGAATTAAAGTCATTCACTAGGAGCAACATCTAATTTGTTATTTGTTCTTTCTACGATGGTGTTGATGATGAAACTCAGATTGTTTATCACCTTAGGTTTTTTCCTTTCCTTAATATTAACTAAAGCAAAGACAGGTTTAAGCAAAAGACAATGAAATGTCCTATCAAATAAATATTAAGTCAAGGCAAATTCTCCAATTCAAATAGGATTTTTGTACCTAATAGATTTCAAAACATTTTACAGCTTTTATAGAATTTAACGCCTCTGTTCAGTGCACACAGTAAATAGAAATAGCAATGTCATTAGAAATAACAATAAAGTAACATTGCAGTAAAAGGCAATGATTATGATAACTTTCCCCAGAGGTGCACACACACTAACCATAAAGAAGTCTTTGCCTTGAACTAAAATGTTCAATCATCAAAATGCTTGAGCAGCCACATGCGTAGGAGGGATAGGACTTGCCCATATTTATGAGCTACCTTAAATACTTTCTGGAGCGAGGAGGAAAGTAAACAAAAGACAGAGTCCCATATTTAATGAGGAGGGAGAGAAAAATCTAAATTGGTCTTCAGTCCCTGCTCTCACTAACCATTTTGTTTTTCAAAAGTTACATTGAAATGTTTAGATGCCTCCACTGATCTAATGCTATAAGCGTAGAAAAACAGGCTGTCTCTGGGACACTGGACATCATTAAGCAGAAATATAGTAACAAGATATTTTTTCAAGCAATCAATTACCCTTAGAACTTCAGTAAGTGAAAAATGCTACCTGCCATCCTCAGGGTGATTCTCAGTTGTCCCCATGTAGTAACTTCTTCTGTGGCTCTGGGGAAGAATTCCATGCTACTGAGTCAGAGCAGAATATCTTTGATTTAGTTTAGACAGGATTTATACAGGGCTAAGACAATTCCATTTGTCTTTTTTTTTTTCTTTTTGCCTCACTTAAAATTTAAACAGGAAGCACATATATACTGTATATATGATATAAATGTGTCTGTTTTTTATCCCACTGGTTTTATTTAAATTTCCTCTCTAACCCAGGCATTTCTTCCCCTACACATTTCTTTCATGTCACAAAGAATAATCAGAAATTAGTAGTGTATTAGAAAGTTTGTTGTAAGCCATTTTGCTATACGATTGAATAAAAAAGTTCATTTCACTAGAGACAATATATTGTTCAAATTATTTTTAACTGATAATCAGCACAAATTATCCAAACCATAGAATAAAAAGATATTCATTGCATAGGGTAATCATGCTTTTAATCCTACTTACCCTGTGTATGGCAAAGACAAGGTCTTCCATGTGTAAGCCCCAATCTCTGTCTCTTAGCAACCCCCAACCTTGCACATTACACTCCCACAGGCCCAAACGTATAGTGTGACTCAGTTTAGCAAATTAAATTGCTGAACGTCCAGTTAAATCTTAATTTCTAATTTAGAAAAAACAAATATTTAAGTATATTTAATACCTTGCATAGGATATATATATATATACTAATGCATTATTTTTTGTTTATCTGAAGTTCAATAATAACTGAGTGGCCTGTAATCATCCAGCAAACCTACAAACACACCCACCATGCTTCTATCTTAAGCCATTTAGTGCAGGCTTTCTTCCCCATTCACAGGACCTGCTAGGCCATGTCAATAAGGAAAACCCTGCTCAGTTGGTTTTTGTTCCTCCTCTATAACGGCCTGGTCCACCTGTTGCACCCCAGCCCCAGCATAGTTGACCTGTCCCTCTTTTGCACTGTGATTGTGCCTGGGGACTCTGAGTCACACTGTCTCATCCATGTGTGTGTTTGAATGTGAAGCCAGTGAGGGGCACCAGGTTTTACTCTGCATCCCCATGCACAGACCCCTCAGGGGCCTTCCACGTGGGCAGAAGGGCAGAGAGTCCAAGGTAGGCAAAGCTGGATTTGAACACTGGACACTGTGGACAACTCCTTCAGACTCTAGCGCCTGAAATTACTCAACTATATTTTTTTAAAAAAGTAACACATCCCTGGTCAAATATTGTTGAAAGTTAAAAGAAATTGTTTATATGGAAAAGACCTGTCACCAAGCACAGATTACCAAAATAGTTACCTTCTAATCCCAGACTCTTTGTTATGATAAAAAAAAAAAAAAAAACCTTTCAGTTACTATGTCTTTTTTCTCTGTGTCTTTCTGTATGCATGTCTCTCTCATAATCTGGAGAGAACTTTAATTTCAATTTTTAAATTAAGTTTTAAATTCTGTCTGATTATAATCTATTAATAAGAAGAAGGTAACCTCAAGTTTTATAGCATATTTTATTTGCTTTTACCAACTTACCCTCAAGTTCTTATTCAATTTCTTGCTTCTAGATTTTCTTTCTTTACAGTCAGATGGTGCTTCCAACCAGACCATATTAAAAGATCAAAAATAAAAAATAAAAAAGGGCAAAACTCTGCTCCCAAAAGCTTTCAGAGAGAGTTTCTAAAAATTACTCTTGTCTCATCTGTCTGACTCACATTTATCTAAAAATAAAAGGAAAACTAGGAGAAAAAATAAACGAACAGAGGATAACGTGCAGCCCATGTCTCTGAGTCAGATAACAAGATAATTTTCCTGCATGCTCTATATTTCACTTTACTTTCCAAAATGACCTTTGCAACCCCTGACCCTATCACTAGAATATAAATCCATTAATGAAGAATCTTTTCTTCCCTTGTCCTTTTTCATATCAATTGCAGCAAGACTCTAGACTGTCCTTTGAGTTCATTCACTTTATAGCTGTTAAAAAGAAAATATAGTCTGGAGACAGCCTGTCTCCAATTGGTTAAGCACAAAATGGGGAAATAAATTCCCTGCTTTTTAACTTTCATCTGTCATGGATTTTCTATGTAAAATCCAGGAAAGTTTTCAAAGACCATTTTTTAAATCCGTGAAATGGGTGAGCCACTTAAAAAATACCTCTTTCACCTATGTTGCTTTTGAGTAGAAAAAGCTCTTGAAGCATTGGTGTTTTTTAGCTAATGGCTTTCAAAATATGTTTGTCTAATTTTGGCTCCTATAGGCTTTCATATCATTGCTTATTAGATGCTATAAAATAACAATGTTAATATTGGTTATATGTAGTGGCTAACATTCTTTTCTAAAGAAGTACACGTATGTTAAGGTAACCTTAAAACCTAGAAAAGCTATAGGAGGGGCTGGGGGTATAACTCAGTGATGGAGCACTTATTTAGCACACATGAGGCCCTGAGTTCCATCCTCAGTGCCATGAAAGAGAGAGAGAGAGAGAGAGAGAGAGATACATATAGGATGTTGCCCTTTCATTCAGTCCCCACTTGCTTATTCATTCACCAGATGTTTAGTGAGAAAACAAAGCTCTGTGACAGATTCGGAGTTAGATTCCCTGACTTTCCTACCAATTGGACTGGAGCAGTAAGATGTATTAAACGCATAATTCAGGGTTCAGAGAATACCCTTCCTGAGTCCTCTAATAATTTTATTAATATTAGTGTTCATGAAGATTTTCATGCATGCCCTGTTGATAGTCAATGTACGTCAAGAAGGTAAATCGTGAGCTGCAGTGGTGGCTCAGTGGTTACAGCACTTGCCTGGCATGCGAGAGTACGCGAGTTCAAACCCCAGCACCAAGTGCACAACAAAGTGTCTGGGGAACAAAAGCCAAATAAAAAACTAAATAAAGATTGCTTCTCTCTTTCTCTCTCACTGTTCCCTCTTTAAAAAAAAAAAAAAAGGAGAATTGGGTTTTCCAACAAGAGCAATAACAATAACAAGGACAACTTGAGTTCTGAGCTGTGATGAAGACTTTTCTGCTTGAGTTAGCACCCCCAGGAAGACTTTCACAGATACCAGAGATTGTTATGTCCCTCAGATACCCTTTTATAACAGCTCTGCCTTCCCCACTAAACTATCAGAGCGGTGAGTGCAGGGACCCACATCCATCTTGTTCACCCCTCATCGTTACACTTAGCACAGTACCTGGTCTGTAGTAATAAATGGTGAATGAACTTTCTCAAAACATTCTCCCATTTGATCTGCGCCTCTCATGCCCCCTTCCTAAGATTAGGTACAATTTCAGGATCCATGACTGTGTGCAATGCCACAGCAATGCCACCACAGGTGTGTATCTCATTGTCTTCTTGCAGGATAGAAGGATGGGAAATGTGGCATCACAATCAAGCAGATCTTAGGGTGCAAGAAAGAAAAAGATAAGATGTCAAAGTTCACAGGGGAAAGAAAATTTAAATAGGAAAACAAGTTATGAGATCTTCCTACATAAGCAATAATGGAGTATAAGCCAGCCTGGAACATTCCCAAAGCCCCAGTGATATTCCTTCTTTGCAAAGTAATCTATCATGGGTTACCAAAAACTTCAGAGGCCTTCCTGATCTTCAAATTGCCTGATATTAAGGGAGTCTATGAAGGAAGAGGCTAACCAAGTCACCTAGTTTCTAACGAGCTCAAGTGCTCTGGCTCCAACGTCAGGTAGTGGTATTTATTGTCTGTCTACTCTGTGCAGTGGTGTAGCACATTTTTCCCTCTCCTAGTTGGATATCACAGTGATAAACCCTAATGTAATGAAAATCTCAAAACCTCCCCCAGAAAATCCATGCGATGACACTTAGGGAGACATGATCGGTACTGAGAAAAGATGAGCAATACTTTGAGATCCATGGTCTAAGTGTCCCCTGAGCATCTTATCTAATGAAACTGGAGCGCTGTTTCTGTGTATTAGGATATATATGTAGATTTAAAAAGAAATGAAGAAACAGAATTTATGCAGCACAATACAACTCTGTGCTTTTCCAGATGACTTAAGAATTTGTCAGGGAGACCACATTTACTCATATACACTGCAGCGACGAATGGCGCTCCACTCAGGGAGGTCTCACCAGCATATAGACTAGAGGGACACACAGGTACTAGAGAGGAAGGATGAGAGCAGCTAGTTGAACCCAGAGTGTCAAAAAATTTCATAGCATCATCATCTCACATCTCAGTACATTTGTTCCAGTGGAGGAAAGAAAAGTCCTTGAGATAACACGACATTGTCATGTAGGCCTCAGCAGAGCACCATGAAGATCCAGCACAGCAATGATGTGGCTCAGAGAAATCTCTGAAGCCAGCCTGAACACCTATCCACCAAAAGTGTCATCCCTTATAATACAAGCAGGAATCGTGAAAATAAGCCCTCACATCTTAGTCCAGAAAGATAATCCAGTGAAAATCAGGAAGGCAGCCTAACAGAGAGGAAGTACACTTTTACTATACCCCTTGGCTTGTTTGTTTGTTTGGACTAAGAACACGTTGTTTTAAAAAAAATTACAAAAGCATTATTAAACAGAAAAAGGAATGGACAGAAAAGGAAAGGAAGGGAAAAAGGAAGAGGGGGACAAGGGGTTCTATTCAGGGCCCCTCTACAAAGGATACTCATTGGAGGCTGGGAATCGCATAATTAGAGGCCACAATTCAGTGCATTTAATCATATGCCTCACTAAAGATGTCCTCATTTCTGAACACAGAAGCCTGATCTCTGAATACTGCAGGTTTGGAGGTTTGTATAGAACCTTCAATCAGACCTCATCTTCCCTTTGTTCCTCAAAAATTCACTATGGGTTCTAAAACGTAATCGACAAGAGGAAAAAGAACTCCCTACGACCTAAGAGGAAAAGCCGAGAAGACTCGCGAAACTTTCTGCACCAGTGGGAAATGATCATTCTTGACCTCTTTCTGTCTTTCTCCAGAGGCGCATGGCTCTTTGTAGACATAACTAGATAGATTAGACAGTTTCTCCCATATTTCCAGGTCAAGAGAGCAAGGCTGCAGTTGTTCAGATATTTACTTAATGCCTAATAAGCACAAAACATAGCACTTGGCACTATGGGGATCCAAAGAAATAGAAGATAGGGCTCCCATTGGAGCAAGAAGAAATATATAAGCAAAATTTAGATGATAAATTACCAGCAAAATAAGAGATTTCACAAGCTTGTTTCAAAAGACAGGCATACGAGCCAATGTGATATATTTAATATTCACTTTCTTTAAAAGTGAACTGCTAGGAGCTGGAGCGGTGGCTCAGCAGTTGAAGTGCTTGCCTTGCATGCATGAGGACCCAGGTTAAAACCCCAGCACCACATACACAACTAAGTGTCAGAGAAGCAAAGGCCAGATGAAAAAGTAAATAAAGTTGATTCTCTCTTTCCTCTCTCTCTCTCTCTAAAAAAAATGAATTGCCTACATTTATTAAATGTACACACACAAGCACGTGATCACCAATCTGTTAAAATCAGAAATAATAAAAGCATGAATTCTAAATATGGAGAAAGCAGAGATTAAGAATAGGTGGCATTTGTTGAATATTTTTACTATGTTCTAGGTACTGTATGCTAAGGGCTTTAAAAGCATTTTTTCAATTTTTGCAACCAATTAATGGGATAGGGATTTTTACCATTTTAAATCTGACTTACAAAGGTTTAAATAATCAATCTTATAAAGATTTAAGTAATTAGTGTGTTCAAAATGGTACAAAGTTTGTTCTCAGAGAACAAATCATTTCATAATGAACTCATGAGTACCATGAAGTTGGGATAATTATTCATATAAAAGGACAAATACTACAAGAAAGTTTCAAATATGTATTGTTATATTGGCTAGTGAACAGAATTAATTGTGAAAACGGTTTTAGAAGGAATTTATAAAGAAAAGCGTACGGGCAGTTCATGGGTATTTTATCACTAAACTCTTACTGAACATGATGTGTGCAAAGTCCAACCCTTTATGACCAAAACAGATCAGATCCCTGCCTTTGAGAAGCTACTAATCTGGCTGAGGTGATGGGACGGTTGGGAGGAGGGAGGAAGGAGACAGGTAGGAAGAGCTGTCGTGGAGCTATGGAAAACGCAATGCGGACCTCAAAGTCCTCCCCTACAGGAGCTGGGAACAGCTTCACAAGGTCACAGTGAGCAGTCTTGAAATAGGCTGGCATACTTGGCCTGGAAAACATGAGGCAGAGGGCGTTTCTGATGGAGAAAGTAGGTTTTGAGGCATGAGGACCATGAAGCAAGGTTCTTCATATGAGAAAAGCTGCTCATCTCTGAAAGAGGACTATGCAGGAACTCCTTCAATTGAACTTGGCCACAACCTGCAAGAAAACAGGGCAGGCAAGACCAGTTAGGAACAGGGGGATAAAAGGAAGAAGTGTTGAGAAAGTAAGTGTGATCACAGGGAACCAGGAGAACCCAAAGCTTTCCCTTGTCTAGCTCAGAAAAAGGCATTGCGTTCATTCCATCACTCAACCCAGAAATGGAGCTATCATAAGTACCTCCTAGCCCCTCTCTCCCCTCTCATTCAGTCCATGCAGTCCGCCTCCTAAACCTCCCTCCTACTCATTCACTTCTCTACTGCCTCTGTGCTACTAAACTAGGAATAACCTCTGCATCATGAACTAGCTCAGTAGCCTGCTAACTCTGCCCTACCAGCCCCTTCTTCTTTTAGACTGTGTGATCTCTTTAAAAACAGAAATCCAACATGTCACTCTTCTAGAAGCTTTCCAATACCCTTACGACAAAATTCAAACTGAACTTGTGGTTCACGAAGCCCTCTCCATTCTCTGCTCATGCTGTTGCCCAGAGCCGAGCTACACTCTCACCCATAAACCACACACTCCATGACTCGCTAAAGCCAAGTTCCTCTCCTTTCCTCAGATACTCCACCTACCTCTCTTTCCAGACTTTCATTCATGTTGTTTTCAGGATCTGAATTAAACTTTTCTCTCAGTTACTCTGGTCTTACTCCTGTTCATCTTTGGAGTCTCAGCTTACCCACCCACCTCTTCTGGGAAGTTCTCCCTGATGTTCAGAGCTGGATTATGCATCCTTTCTCTGTGACTACATAACACATTGCTCTTTCTCTTTCCCAGCCCTTAGAGATGTGTAAGCCCCTATTCACTTACCTTTTCCCCAAAAAGACCTTATATTCCAAGGAGGAGGACCACATTCATCTCACTCAGTGTATATCCCTTAGCATTTGGTACATACTACACCAGGAAATAAATAACTGAAGGAATCTTACTCTGGGTCAATACTAAAGGTAAATAAAATGTTGGTAAATAACAGTGGCTGAATCAAATGAGATTCAGCTACCAACTCTGTGACCAAACCAAGAGGGCCTTGAAGATTAGTCAGCATCAATCAAGCAGGTTCCAAGCAAAGGGGAGATGCCAAGGTGTTTTGTTCACATGCATCCGTGGTGCAATTCAGTAATCAACTGGATTTTCCACTCAGGGCTAAGGAAGGTTGTCTTCACAGCTGAGGTCCAGAATATGAATCATGAAGAAAGAACAAATACTTGAAAGGAAGAGTTGGACCAAGTTGGGGGTTAGAAAATGATCTGATTTAGCAGATAGGAGAAATATCAGAATTTTGGTTTTTAGTTCTCTGTTGTAAGATGGTCCCTAAAATGTACGACAACCTATCATCAGCAGGAAGTGAGAACTTATGACAACCATCTTTCAGAGCCCTTGTACTGGCAAAAAAAAAAAAAAAAAAAAAAAAAAAAAAAAAAAAAAAAAAAAAAAAAAAAAAAAAAAAAAAAAAAAAAAAAAAAAAAAAAAAACCCAGCAAGGGAGTCAGAAAGATTTTTGAATTACATAAATTCATAGTGAAGTATAAGGCCATGCATGCACTTGGTATTCTGAAAATTCAAATAAATACCTGGGTATAGGGAAAGGGCAGAAGAGAGGGTGGGAAGGGGCAGGAGACAGAAGAGTGCAATGGGACCTGAGGAGGGCAGCAGCCACACAGGCTGCACCTGGTTTTAGGTCTGAGTCTTGCCTGTGGCTGTTGAATGGCCTCCTCATAGCAGGGACCTTCTAGAGGTAGGAAGAGCTGGTCATTATCCGGGCTTCAAGCTGTATATAAAGTCTGATAACACTTTCTGTTTTTCGAGAATAATTTAAGCTTTTCTGAACTTTTTTCGGTAAAAGCACACTTCATCATCTTGTAGCAACGCTGGAAGCTGGCCAGCTGCAGGACAAATCAAAGGCTCTCTCTAAAACAGCCCTGAGCCGGATACCTCAGCTTTGGATAAGTACTAGTGGGAGAAAGGCAAGGATCCTGGTCCTGGAAATCTTCAAAACCCTTCTGAGGAAAAGCAGATCCATCGACCCTTTGCAGAAAAACAGAAGACTTGAGCATGAAAAGGAGTGCATAGCCCATGAATAATAATTTTTAGTTTGCAAATTGAGAATACAGAACAGTTTACAATTTACGAGCCATAAAGATAATTCTGAAGCAAGAATTTCTTCCTTAATTGACTTGTCTGAATATTCACCCTCACTTCCCCCCAAAAATAAACCAAAGTATTACTGGCTTTGGCAGTTTTATACTAAAATGCAAGGTTATATATAATCCGGGAAAACCTAAGATAAGCACATCCTTCCTAATTGCCTCTTTCTAGGTTATGTTGCTTGTAACTCCTTAAGTTAAAGGCTCAACCCATAATTTTGGGATATTTATCACATTTTATGCCTCTAACTCTGCACTGTTGGGCCTCATGGGACCCATTCTAGGGAAGGTGATGGAAACAGAGTCTAAATGAATCCCTCCTTCCTTGACAAACCACACTAGTGGCCAGAGCTCTGATGTCAGAAGCTTAAATGGCTTTTCACTCCATTAATAATGAAGTGCTTTGTCATTTTATAATAAAGTGGAAATAAAGAGAAATCAAACATAAATTTGTCCTGCATGAAAAAAAATCATCTCTTGTTCTTTAAACTTGATGCTTATTTTGCTTTTCTATTTTCTTCTTTAAAGAAATTATTTCCCTGGGTTTTAACAGCTTTTAACATTTTCGTAAATTTTAAAAATGTTATTAATCCACAATTTTGTCGTGTTACAATTGAATGTAAGAATTACATGAATCTCAAATATTACTTAAGTTATCATCAGTTCATAGTTAAAATATTAAAGACTTAGAGCTCCGAAAGTTCTAAGTTCTTAACTTCTAGAAATACATTAGAATAAACTTTCCTACTTAAAGACTTGGAAGGGTTTGGCTGAATTAAAAAATATTCAGAATGTGATAAATTTAAGAGGTAAAAAAATAAAATCATCTGATTTTTGTGTCAATGTACTGAGAAACGATATTGACTTAGGAAAATATAAATCGTTGAGTGTTGCCACGTACTCATATTTTACCTTGTTTTCATTTGGAACATTATCAAATTGCAAAATCCACCATTAGATGCAGAGAACACTCTTTTTCTAATCTTTATGTCCATACATAGTGGTTCCCCTAATTTGTGATTTTCCTTTCAGCAGTTTTAGTCCTCTACAGTCTGAAAATACTAAACGAAAAATTATAGAAACAAGCAGTGTTTCCAGCATTCTTAGCATAATGAAATCTCCATCCCACCTGGGACATGACCCATCCCTTTCTCCATTGTGTTCACATTATCAACCAATTAGTCACTTATTGTCTGTGTCAAATATCAGATCAGCTCTCATGGCACTGCAAAGCTTTGCATTCAAGTAACCCTTATTTCACTAGAAATGGCCCCAATATACTTTACTTTATGATACTGATCATTTTATTATTACATAGCATTATAATTCAATTTTATTATTGTTGTTAATTTCTTCTTTTTTAAGAGAGAGAGGGATAGAGAGAGAGAGAGAGAGAGAGAATCAATTTTATTTAGTTTTTCATGTGACTTTCATTGCTCCGAAACTTCATTGTGTGTGTGACGCTAGGGTTCTGAACTCACACGTCCTTGCACAAGCCAAGCAAGCGCCATAACTACTAGGCCACTGCCCCAGCCCCTGTTGTTAATTTCTCATTGTACCAAATTTGTGAATTCAACTTTGCCATAGATGTGTGTGCATACAGGAAAAAACAATACATACATGATTTTGCACTACCCTCACTTTTAGGCATCCACAGGGAGAGTGGAGCATATCCCCTGTCAATAAAGACTGAGTACTGAATTCTCACGGATACCAACATTAAGGTGTTACAGCCTAAAACCCAAAGAACTGCATTTGCTTTTGGGGCAAAAACAAAAGAAAACAAAAAAAAAAAAAAAAAAACTTTATTAGCCAGTTTTATGTCACTGTGATAAAATGCCTGAGAAAAATAACTTAAAGGAGGAATGATTTACTTTGGATCATGGTTTCACAAGTCAGCTGGCTCCTCCTGACAGCAGAGAAGTAGAAAGAATAAGGCACCGGAGGAAAAAAAAACTATAGTCCCGAAGGGCACACCACCAAGGACCCACTCCCTCCAATTAGGTTGTACCTCCGAAAGTTTCCAGCACCTCCCAATAGTCCATTCAGCATGAATCCCTCAATGAATTGATGCATTGGTAAGGTCAGAGCCCTCATGATGCAGGCGTTTCTCAATATCCCCACTGCACAACACTGTGGCATTGAGAACCAAGCATGCAACCCGGGAGTCTTTGCAGTACACTTCATCTCCAGACAGTAACACCTCAGCTCTGTCTCTCTTTCTATTTCGTAACCCATGTGATTCTGAGAACTTCTGTTGCAACTTTGCCTCCGTATCTTGTACTTTAATTACATAGACTTCTCTTCTTCTTTGAATAAATAATTTTTCTGTGCTTGTATCATCAGGTGCTGAGCACACAGAACTAAGTAGATACAGTTCCTGCCCTCAGTAAATCGATATTCTCAAAATTTATCCATTCCCTCTAAAGACCTACAAATAAGATAATAATAATTGCTTTATGAGTTATTGTGAAATTAAATTGAAATTAAACAGTATTTTAAACACTTGAAAAACATACTTTGGCAAATATTTAACTCTTATTCTATTTTATAGATACTATCATGAAAAAAGAGTCAACAAAGGATACAGTGTTTAAACCATGTCTGGCAAAAGGTCATTCCTCAGAGGGAAAAAGATGGAAGCATTCCAGATATTGGGAATATCCGATCTGTACACAGGCAACATGAAAGACCATTTACACGGGCTGTTTGAAAGAAGCAGAAAGCTGTCCCATTAAGCTAAGAAAAAGCAGAATATAAAACCAGAAAGCTATACCGGTTTAATTAATTTAATCCTGCAGAACACAAAAAGCCAACAGGGACTCAAAATAGGAAAATAACGTGATTCCACTGATGTAGTAGTTAGATCATTATGGCTTCACTGTGAAGAATGAGTTTGTGTTGATGGAGCTCCTAGGGAGTGAAGTCAGGCAAGAGATTTCCCAGATCAGATTACAGATTTTGTCTGAACTAAGATAGTGACACTTACTGAATGAATGAAGTTGAGTTGAAAAATAATTCAGAAGTGGTTTCATCCATATGCAGTCACTGACTAAACCTTGGTATTCACATAGATGGATATGCTACACTGGGGTGAGGAGATGGGGAAAGTTGGAGATTATGAACATCACTTAGATGGGGAAAATCCCAAGAGACTAACACTCCTAAGAGGACAGGGCAAAAGGAGGGACCAATACTGAGTCTGTGGAGAAAGGGTACAATCACAGAGAGTACTGTTTTTGGAGCAAAGAAACGAGAGTTCTAAAAAGGAGGAATCAAAGATTCATGCCAATATCATAGAAAGCCAAGAAACAGAACGTGGAAAAAGCTGGCTCAGTCTTCTAGCCCCAGGATTGAGAGCAAGAGAGAATGTACTTCCACTGAAGTTGGGTCTGGGGAAGGGAGTATCACCAGAGTAAGCTAGTATTTCATTTAAGTTGAAAAGGTAAAGGTAACCTTCTCTCTAGAAAGTTTAAGAGTGTGGGAGAAATTAAAAGATTCAGTATTTCAGTGGAAATTTTAGGTGGAGAGCCAGCAGGCAGAGGAGGGAGAAGTCACCAGACCACCAGGAAAGGACAAGACTAGTCTGCATTGAGATAAGAGAACGAGAAGATTAATGAGAAGGGAACTCTGACTCTTTATCTTTTTCTTAACTGAAATAATTTTCAGCACTTTGAATTCCTTTCTGATATCTCATTAACTTAATAATTTAATACTCTGGCTGCTCTTCAGTTCTACCCTGTGTGTTAAGGCAGTATGCCAATCTAAACAGCCAATGCCAACCAACATATTGAGAAAGCACAATCCAGCTGGCCCACAATTGCAGAAGCTTTTCCATTCAGATTGAAAGCCGCTGGCTGCCCCTGTAAGCTTCTCACTTGTCAGCTCTGCATTTAATGACAGTCTTGTTTTGCTTCATATATATGTTTATAGTACGTTCTGATCATTTTCCGAGCAAGGAAAACCTACAGCTGCCTTTTTCTGATTCAATTGCTTATCTTTGTAAAACACGTATAGAACTGTTACTGACTTGCCAAGACAAGATGTTATCCTGTAGGAGCTGCCTGAAACCCCATCATCACTGTATAAAAAAAGCTGGCACAGTCTAGGTGTGCCCCTTGCAGTTATTCAATAAACTAAGAAAAAGATTGAGTAAACCACATGTCTGCATTCAAAGATAAAGTTCTGAAAATTGTTCTTGTCACCAGATATGCCTTGTTGAGGACCCTGTTTTCTTTTGCCAAGATGCTCAGTCTAATATTTTACAGCCAGCTTTTTCAGCAGTCCTGTGGTTAGAGGAAAAGATGGACTGCTATAGTAACCACATTTGGAACCACAGCAGGAATAATTTAATCAATGTGACATAAAGGACATTGTGGAAGTGAACAGTTTCCTCTACTGTCCAATTAGAAGGTAAACACATTATCAAGATCATTCTTTAATCTGTGTACCCAAGTGTGGTAGATTTAACATGTGGCCCCACAAATTCCTTGATGATTCTGCGTCCTGTCCCCTTGAAAACAAAAAGAATTATGGATTACTTTCAGCCAATAAAGTGTAATGTGATTCCAAGGCTAAGTCAGAAAAGGCCACACAACTTTAGTTAGGTTTTCTTGGAACTTTTTGGAAAAAGCCACACATCATAGAAGTCTGACTGTCTTAAAACCATCATACCAAAAAGGTCATATTCAGATACTCAACTGAAGTTCAGTTTAGCTCCCAGTGAACAACCAAAATCAGTTGCCAGCCATGTAAAGGTTATATTACGAACATCCGGCCTTTTTGAACTTTCAGAATAATAAATGCCTGCAGATGATTCCAAGACAGAGTCATCCCTCCAAAGACTTTCCAAATTCCTAGTCCACAAGATTATGAGCGAGACAAAAAGATTGTTTAATTAGATAAGTTTAGAAATAAATTGTCACACAGCAATAGTAACAAAACAGAATTTGCTATCTGGAGGAGGGATGCTGCTGAAAATTAAGATAACAACAACAGAACCCAAAGCTATGCATTGACTTTGAGAGTATTGAGTAGAGAGAAAACCTGGAAAAACCTTGAGGAAACTACTTTTAAAAGTCAAATGGCCCCTAAAGAAAGTGCCAATAAGAGCTTAAAAGCAGACACTTTCTCTGTAAAGCTATGCTCTTGCCTACAGAATCTTAGAAAATAGAAAATGTGCATCATGGACATCTTATGATCTGACTTTAAAATATATTTCAAAGCTGTAGTAATCAAAACAGCATGGTACTGGCATAAAAATGGACAAAGGCCAATGGAATAGAATAGAGTACCCCAAAAACCCTAGGCATTTAAAAACAACTGACTCTTCACAAAGGTACCAAAAATATATATTGGAAAAATCACATTCTTGTCAATAAATCACACTGGGGAAAGTGGATATTCACATGCAGAAGACTGAAAATTAATCCCTTCCACCCTATACAAAAAACAACACAAAATAGATCAAAGACCTTTAAACTATGAAAATGCTAGAAGAAAACATAGAAAAGCACAGGAAGACACTGGTATAATTGGTGATTTTTTTTTAGTAAGACCATAAAAGCACAAACAAAAACAAAAATAGACAAATGGGATATATATGTCATACTAAGAAGCTTCTTTACAACTAAGGAAGCAATCAACAAAGTACAGAGACTGACCTAGAGAATGAAAAAAAGTTATAAACTATTCATCTGAAAAAGAATTAATATCCTGAATAATCCTTATAAAAACTCAGTAACAGAAAAGTCTTACTGAAAAATAGAAAAGTTATATGAAGAGACATTTCTCAAAAGAATAAATTCAAATAACTAACAATATTATAAAAATGCTCAATGTCATTAGCCATTAGCTAGGTGCAAATCAAAACCAAAAAAAATGAGATATTATCTTATCCCAGTTAGAATGACTATTAGCAAAAATTTAAAAATTACAAATGTTGGTGAGTATGTAGAGAAAAGGAACTCTTAGTTCCTTTAGAGTGGAACTTAGTGGGAATGTAAATTAGTAGAGCCTCTATGGATAACAGTATGGAGGTTCCTCAGAAATCTGAAAATACATCTACCATCTGGTCCAGCTATCTCAATTCTGAGTTTATACAAAGGAGATGTCATCAGTTTATCAGAGACACCTACATGCCCATATTGTTGCTGTGCTGTTCACAATAGCTAAGATATGGATTTGACCTAGATGCCCATCAACAGATTACTAAATAAATAAAATGTAGTGTGTGCACAATGGAATATTATTCAGCCCTAAAGAGAATGAAATCCTGTCATTTGGAACAAAATGGATGGAACTGGAGAAGATTATGTTAAGAAGGTCAGACACAGAAAGACAGGCAACAAATATTCTCTCTTATATGCGGATGTGTAAAAAAGCCAAATTGAAAGTGCAATTGAGATTACTAGAGGCTGATTATTAAATGCATAGAGGGAGATTGAAAAACAGGTACCAAAATAGTGTTAGATAAAAAATGATAAGTTCTAATGTTCAATAGTTCAGTGGGTGACTATCTAATAATAACCTATTTTAAGTGGTATGAATAACTAGAAGAGAAGGGCTTGAAGGCTCCAAACACAAAGTAATGATAAAAAGATGAAAATGTTGGGCTGGAGTGGTGGCTCAGCATAATGGCGCTTGCTTGGCGTGCTCGAGTACACGAGTTCAAACCCCACACCACAAACACAATGAAGTCTCAGAACAACAAAAGCCACATGAAAAACTAAATGAAGTTTAATTCTCTCTCTGTCTCTCTTTCTCTGTCCCTCTCTCTAAAAAAAAAAAGTTAAAATTTCAATTATCCTGATTCAATCAGTTTGTATTTCATACATGTATTAATATGTCGTATTATTCTCAATAAATATGTGCAATTATGAATTGATTTTTTTCAATTATGAATTGTTAACCAAAATTTTTTTAATGTTCAAGGAAATTCTAATTGCTACCATTTGATTGTTATGCATTAGGTATATTAATTTATCACACTGTAGCCCATAAATATGTACAATTAAAATAACAATTTATAACAATACACTTTAAAAGAAAATGTATATAACAAAAGAAACCTTAGAAATGAGAAAAAGATCTATTTTTTAAATTTTTATTGAATATTTGTAGCTCCTGATAGCTTTTCAATATTACCAAGAGAGAGATTAAAAATAAAATATATGCAAAAGTCAGAAAAAAAACATGAACGTGTGCACCATGAACTGATGGGTCTAGGAAGCTATCTTCATAGAACACAAAAGAAAAAAAGTCAACTAGTGTCTTTTAAGTATATATCATAAGGCATGCAAAAAATAAAACAAGCCAAAAAAGAAACACAGATTTCAGAATTGCCTCTCTATTCTAGAGAAAATGATAAAACTTGGGGGAGCAAAATAGCAGACCATAATGTTCAAGCAAACTGTCTTCAGTCACTACAGCAAATTTCATAGAGGCAAAACTACTCTGGGCAGGAAAAAAAAAAAAGAACTAGCTATTTTGACCTTCCTGTTATCTACTAATCTGTGAGAAAAGTTCATATTTTCACATACTTTAATATGATGTGTTTTGGACTCAAAAACAGAGACACATACCAAAATGTTAATAAAGACCTCCACTAGAAAACAGGATGAGTGGATGAGGGAGTTAGAATTTTTATTCTTTATTTCATTCTCACTTGTTTCATTTTTTTTTAACCAAGAGCTCTTGCTATTTTAGTACAATTTTAAACTTTTGAAATAATTTTTTAAATAGTAACTATATCAAGAACATCATTGCCAATAGTTTAACTGCTAGGTCCTGCTTTTTCTTGAACAATGAAAACTATAAGAATTGTTTGTAGTGAAATTGTTACAGTAAGGTGTTAGTAGCAGGCAGTGTTCAATGACACAGCCATTGTCACACCTTGGTTTCTGACTTTGCAATAAGGACACATGTTCATCAAGATTACAATTCTTCATACACACTTTGAACATCGGTTGAAACCACCTTTCACAAGCCTTTTGATTATTTAAGAGAAATGTTCTCTTCACTCTCAAACTCTCATAGGATGCATTTTATGATGGAAAATTTAACTATCTTCAATTAGAAATGTATTCTTAACATTTACTGTGTTTTAATGAAAGAAAATGCAGAACAAATACAGAACTTCATGTCAAAACGTGGGATTCTAAGCCAAAATTCAAATTTTAGAAAATTTCACTTCAAATCTGAAATTCCGGATGCCAGAAAAATTATTGTAGGTGGGAAATATTTTGCATTTCTGAAAAGTTTACCTTTAAGTCTAGTTTTCAACTTCACTGGGTTTGGTTTCAAGCCAACTTGGCCTACAGTCTGAAAGAGAATGGCAAAAAGTCAGTAATTCACATTTTAAACTTGGACATGTGACCTAGCGTGACTCAGTGAGCAATGAAAAAATGTCCAAAGGATTAGGGTCTTAAAAGAGTCTAAATTTTGGATCTGGGCAAATTTAATTATTTAACCTTGATTCTAAAGCATAAATACCCAGAAGATTTCTAAGCCTATGCCCAAAATATTTTTAGCTACTAAATTTATTCATATGCAAGTTACATTTTGTCTCTTTTAAGGTAAAACACACACACACACACACACACACACACACACACATATATTTAACCCAAAGTCACTTTAGAATTCACCTTCCACTAATACAGAATGAAATGTAGCCAAATAAAGGATATGACCCAAGTGCCTTAAAAACAATATCAATATTAGAACTGACCTGTTTTCAGTAATATCAGCCACCTATTTATTTATTTATTTTCCAAAGAGAGAAGGACAATGAGAGAGAGAGATACAGAATCAAATTTTATTGAGTTTTTCACATGGCTTTCATTGCTCTGACACTTAGTTGTGTAAGTGGGTGCTGGGGTTTGAACCCATGTACTTATGCATGCCGAGCAGGCACCGTAACCACCGAGCCACCACTCCAGCCCCTCAACCACCTATTTATATAGCTAAGTGTTTCAGCAATATCACTTAAACTAACTATAAAAAACCAACGTTTTTGGCATTATTTCTCTAATTCAAACAGATTACAACATAATTACAACATTTAATTTTATTGTACTTTTTGCCTATACTACTATGTCCTAAAACCTGTTTCCAGAATAAAGACCTTGTTGCAAATAAAAATAAAAGTGTAAACTCAAAAAGAAAAAAAATAGCAATGTAATGCCTGCCAGAAGCATTTACAAATGTATTACATATTATTTCATGAAGCAAGTAATATAGACAAGGAATAGATTGGAGACCAAGCTGTTTTATTACTAAAGCAATTAAATAGAATTTGTATGTGATTGCTGAATGTTAGAATTTGCAATGTATCAAACCACTGCAATGTGCACAATGGAAAATAAGACACGAAAAACATGAGCTTTCCTTCAAAAAAAAATCTACATCTGTTTGGTAAAGGGACACATTTACTTAATTTAATTGATTTACTTCATTTAATCCATCCATGCTCAATCTTGTTCATAGGGAATTTAAGACAGGCAAATTTTGCAAATAATAAACATGAAGTGATATTTATTTCTCATATTCCGCAAAGGTTTTGAGAGAAATTTAGTAGAACTGTGCTTATAATACAAGTAAGAAATCATACAAGGGAGAATGCTATAACTTGCAAATAAATCAAACAGATGAAAAAAGAGAAATGATAGCAAGATTGTGAAAATGTGGTTACACACTGTTCCCAGTAACACACCATAACAGTACTTTGCATTTATTTTTTCATTGTTTCTCCAGACACAGCTTTGAGAAAGCTTATAATTACCCTTGTTTCACAAATGAGGTCAAGGAGGCTCACCTAAGATTAAGGGACACAGCCAGAAACCTAGTGCAGGCTACCTTATAGGTCCAAAGTCTGTACCATATGCATTTATTGAACTGCTCCACACCCCGATCAATGTTATACCCTTTCTGGGTTGCCTGACCTTAAGAGACTTGGAATTGCACCAGTACTTCTCCTTCTGTGAAGGAGTACCACCAGAAAGTAATTGTGCCAAGAACTTAAGTTTTTTACCAATGATCACTGGAATGGGGTCAAAACATTTCACAAGTCAAAATCAACTGGGCATTCTGTGTCTCCTGGGGAAAAAATAGCTGTAGTGTTGGCCCCTTGTCCAGTAGTATCACTTCCTGAACATTCTTTCCAACAATGGGTGGTAGTGTTCATAAGCTGTTGCCTTTATTTAATAGACAAGGATGCTGTCACTATCACCTCATATGCTATCTGCTGGGATCCTTTTCCACTCTGGCTTAGGCCACAAGGAAATCTTGCAGGCACTGAATATAATCAGTTTTTTGTGACTGTGGGAAAGGTTGCCAGTCTGCGGAAATTAATTTTATGAGAGAAATGATGTATACACATTTATTTCAAGGCAAGTTAAAGATTCCTTTTAAGGATTCTAAATTCCTTCCTTTCATCTCTGAGAATATGAACTCATTTCTGGTATTCCAAAGAAGTGAAACATTTCACATGCAACTACATATTTTCTTGTCTGGTTTGCCTTTTTTTTTTAATAATAACCAAATTCCATGCTGAGTAATTTGGTGCTCTTAAGATACGATTAACAATTACAGATAATCATAGCCAAACACTTTGTTAATAAGCCGTGATGCCTAAATTTAGACTAATTCTAGAAATGAGCACAGTCATTCATCAAGAACATCTGCTAATAGCAAAATCTTGGCTTCACTTTTTTTTATAATTTTGAAAAACTCAAAAGTTCAAGGAATAATTTAATGGAACACCAATATTCCTGTCCCCCAGAATTAAAAGTGTTTAACATTTTGGTTGCACTCATTGCAAGGATTTCTTTGCATGTATCTTTAAAAACATGACCTGAGTAATATAAGTATGTATCAGAAGAATGGAAGAGAATGAAGGACAAAGGGAAAGAGGAAAGGAGAAGTGGGGAAGATAGAGAAAGAAAAGGAAGAGGTGAAAAAAAGAAAGAAGAAAGTGGGGTTGGGGAGGGGCAAAGTGGGAGGGAACCACATTGAGCAAGTACAGGTAGAAGTGAAGACCTCTGGCCACAACAGCTGTTCCACTTCTCTCCTCTCCTGAGAGTCCACTCTCTTGAGTTTGCTGTGTACCGTTCTAATCTGCTCTAAAATTTTATGCCTAGAATTTGTTCCATCATTCTTTTTTTTTTTTTTTTTAAGAAAAAGGGAGAGGAAAGAGAAAATCAACTTTATTTATTTTTTCACCTAGTCTTTGTTTCTCCGACACTTACATGTGCATGTGGTGCTGGGGTTTGAACCTGGATCCTCACACATGCCAGGTAAGTGCTCCAACGCCTGAGCCAACGCTCTAGCTCCTTCTGCCATCATTCTAATGGCATGCCTGGCATCACTTGATTTGTCACTGTGCTGCTCCACCTCATGAGTTGAGTGTCAGCCTTGATGGATGGATGTGTCCAAGAATTTGTCCTCCTCTGCCAGGTTACCCAATTTACTTGTCCTTGGTGTTCTCCTGTGATTGTTTTTATATTGCTGTGCTATCAATTATCATGTCTTTCTTTCATCTCTGATTTCATTTGAGTTTTCTTTCTTTTTTCTTATTCCGGATAAAGATTTTTCTGTTTTAATTTTTCAAAATTCAACTTTCAGTTTCATTGATCTATTGATCTTCAGTCTCAATTTCATGTATTTTGCTTTGATGTTTATTATTTTCTTCCTTCTACTGAATTTGGGGTTAAATTATTCTTCCTCTTCTAGCTCCATGAGCTGTAAAGTTGTTATTTGGAGCCTTTCTTCTTTTTTGATATAAGAGCTAAACTTCCTTCTTGGAACTGGTTTTTGCTACATTGCATGTCTTGGTATATTCTGTTTCTGTTTTGTTTGTCTCAGGATGTTTCTTCATTTCTCTTGGATTTTTCTCTGACCCACAGGGTGTTTAATTTCCATATATTTATGAATTTTCCAAAATTCCTTCTGTTATTGATTTCTAGTTTCATCTCACTTTGGTCAGAAAACATACTTGATATGATTTCAAACTTCTTGAAGCTGTTAAGACTTGCTCTGTGACCTAACATATGATCTAGCCTTGAAAATGTTCCAGTGCACTTGAAAACTGCTCTTGGATGAAATGTTCTATCCAATATTTTAATCAGCAGCTTTGCATCTTAAGTATTATTTGCCCATAATTTTACCTTTTCTCACTATCCTGATCCAATTTTGATGTCAGCTTATATTAACTTCTTTTGAAAAGCCAAACAGCTATTTTTCTATTTTCTGGAACAACTCAAGGAATTTGGTAAATTTCATATAAAAACCTTTTGGGGTTGAGGCTTGTAACTGAGGATGTGTCTTCTAGGTTGATTTCTTTAATGGTTATTGATGCACTCAAGATTTTTTATTTCTTCCACTATCAATTTCAGGTCTTTTATATTTTGGTAATTTTTTAAAATTTTACTAGCATATAATCTTCACAAATTATTTTATTACATTTTCCTGTTTATTTTCTTTGTAGCCATTTATTCTACGTTTGATAGCATACCCACATCCCCCTTCTTTTTCCCAATCACCATTACCAAACTTTTAATTATATAACCCTATTACGTATACTGGTAGTCTTGTTCTATCTGATTAATATTCACATGTATTTTAGTCTTGCTTACATTTTTAAGGCATTGTTTAGGAAAGAATAAACAATAATAAGATGACCATGTTTGTACTCCTGCCCTTGACAAAGCAAAGCTCACTAATAGAATTCAGACCTTCATTTGCTCCCCCTGGATATTGTATGTTGACCCCAGATCTAGGTACTATTGTGGACGTCACAATAGGAGCTATTTTTCCTATTGATGAAGTTTTATGAACAGTATCATATATACATGTGCTTCTGTCTGTGAGATTCACTCCGTTTCCTGAAATCTCTTTCCAAATATGAGAGAGAACTACAGTTTTCATTCCAGTGTCTACTGCTTCTCCTGTTGAGGGAACCCAAACTAAGACACTGTCTATATGATCAAACTGTAAGACACAACTGAAGCATGCTGTACCAAAAACTCAAGGCTCTAAGTGCTTATCCTAAAGAAAAAAACTGACAACAAATGAGCCAACCAACTTAAGAAATTAGAAGAACAGCAAAATAAACACAAAGAGACTAGAAGGAAGGAAACTATAAAGATAAGAGTGGAAATTAATCAAATGAAAAATAAATATACAGTAGAGAGAATTGACTAAGGCAAAAGTTCAGTTTTTCAAAAAAACTAATAACATAGACATTTGGGGTCTCTTAGAAAATATGAAACAGCAAAAATAAACAATATTAAAAATGACAAAGAAGACAACTATAGATACTACAAAGAATAAAAACAGAACAGTATAATAAAGGTTTTTTCCAAATACACAAAAACTTAGGGAAAATGGAAATTTGTTAGAAAAACTACAACTGAACTGATCAAAGAGAAATGAAATGTCTGGATTTCTCTTATTTGTTAAATAAATTTAATCAAGATTAGAAATTGAAAAAAACTAAGCAATGGAAAGAGCTATTTTGCCTATTGGTGAAGTTTTATAAACAGTATCATGTACAATGCGCTTCTGTCTGTGAGATTCACCGTATTTCCTGAAATCTCCTCCCAAATATTGGAAGCACTACAATGGTTTCAGAAGTAAATTAAATCAGAGTTGACAAACATATGCATGTATAGACACACAAACACACACAAATATATACATATGTATATGTGTTATTTAGAAAGACTTTTTTAATGAATTTTCAAAAGTATGCTTTTTTTCCTGTATACCTAGTTTTTACTTATTTCTAACTTATTAGTAAACGGCATTGATGATAAAAATTCTATGAAGGTATGCCTCAGGATAGAGTTCCTTGCGTGCTTTTAGAACAGGTTTACTTTTTCATTTGCATCTGTCTTTCATGTCAAATTATTCAAATTTTTCATATATTAAAAAAATTGTTACTTGGTTCATCTGTTACAGAGTTTGTAAATTCTTACACTCTTATCATACATTTGTCTATTATAGACAAATTTTTGAGGCCATGCTACAATGTTTATACAGAATATATCTGAAGAATTAAATTCTTATCATTGTAATCTTCTTATGCATAATAACTTTTTGACTCAAAGATTATTATGACTGGACTGCGTAGCTATTCTCTACTCTATTAACATTTTGGTGGATTTTAGCTTAGTATATCTTTTTTCCTTATTTTGCTTTTGGCTTTTCGGGTATTCATATTTTAGGAGTTTCTTTTCATCCCATTTGATAATATTTGACTTTTAACTAAAAGTCTAGTGAATTTATAGAAATTACTGTTACTGATAGATCTGCATTTCTTTCTATAAATTTATTTTTTACTGCATCTCCTAATCTTTTCTTTTTTCTTCTTTTTCTTGCTTTCTTTTGGTCTGATTAATATTTGAAATTTTACTGTAGCTCCAACACAATTTATTTAGTACTAAACTTTTAATTTTTCCAATTGGGGACATTTTGATGATCCACATTAATCAAGTCAGAATGTTTTTCTTGCGCATAGCCTTTCCATCATTCTATTTCTGAAACTTTAACAAAATGTCTGTTCGAATTTCCCTTTCTGTACTCCAAAAATGCTAACCAACTGCTTTAGTTAGCTTTTTCATCACTGTGACCAAAACACCTGACAAGAACAACTTAGAGGAGAGAAAGTTTATTTGGAGATCATAGTTTCAGAGGTCTCTGTTCATAGACAGTCAATTCCATGACTCTGGGTCCAAGGTGAGGCAGATCTTCATGGGAAAAGGGTCCAGTCAAGAAAAGCAGCTCAGTGCATGACAGGGTCACAAAGGAAGGAGAGAGAGAGGAGAGAGAACACAACAGGAAGAACAACCCTTGCCCAGCTAGCCCTACTGACTCACCTCCTCCTGTCACACCCACCTACCTAGGGTTACCACCTAGTCAGTCCATTCTAACTAGAATGTGTTGACTAGGTTACAGCCCTCATAAACAGAAATGTTTTTACTTCTGAATATTCCTGCATCAATACAGGAGTTTTAGGGAAACACTTCATAGCCAAACCATAACACCAACTTTTATATTTCCTGTGAGTCTAACTTTCTTGATTGCATTCTAGATAATTTTTATCCTTCTTTCATTATACTAGCTCTTTCCAAAACAAGAAAGAAACCTAGAGAGTTGAGCCCAATATTTGAGGGCATAGATAAACGCTTAAGACTGGGCACTGGAACTATAATACTGACAACTTCACATGATCCAAATCCCTATGCGTTCTTAGAATGTGATCATTCTGGATGGCAGGTGCCTAGCCTAGTCAACCTTAAGAAACAAACTAAACATAAATCTTCTCTGGAGGGCAAAAGCATTATAGTCCTGACATCTAGTTTCTTTTTTTTTTTCTTTTGAAATCTAGTTTCTTATGTGCAAAGGCAAGTGCCCCATCCCTTTCATGAATGAAGGCTCACAGACACAATTTCTCATATTCCAGTATAGTTGTGGCACTATTATGAGAAAAGTCACAGGACAAAATGAGGGATCTATTGAGATAAAGCATTTAGTTTCCTTTCTTTGGGTATTTTGAGGAACTACACAGCCTCTCATAGCTTTTCTGTGTTAAAAAAAAAAAGGAGGATCACCATCCTGACTCGTTTGCAACAGCCCCATTAATTATACTGTGACAGATTTAAGTGAATCAATGAAGGAAGCAAGGATGCTTCATGAGCAATATTAAGTGTTCAGGACATGTGATGACATTTGTGGTCTGTGCAGACTGGGAATTAAGAAATGTGGTTTTTTAGGTCCCATTTCTGTCCTACACCTTGCCCAGGTCCTCAATGTACTTTCTTGGGGCTTGTTAAACATGCAGCTGTTGAGTTTAGAAGATTAATGGAGTTTCAGATTAGCAAGCAAAAGGTGGGATGGAGAAATCTTTAAGGGGTATTTTTAACATTGAAAAACATATTTGTTATTTTAATATGTTTCTTTGGTTTCATAACACAAAGTAGAGAAAGCTCCTCTGGCATTGTAAGAATAGAAGTCAGTCAGACTTTTCTTAAACGCAAGCCTGCTTAATCATCAGAATTACTTGAAAAAGTTCTTATAAATAATCAGGAATGAATCCCACTCCAGACTTTCAATAGCACCCATTCTTCATTCCAGGCTGAATCTTTCCCAGTTATTCCTTAATCCCAGTT
The DNA here is from genome assembly GCA_004027875.1 of Aplodontia rufa. NCBI lineage: Eukaryota > Metazoa > Chordata > Mammalia > Rodentia > Aplodontiidae > Aplodontia > Aplodontia rufa. The sequence goes on from PVKS010018256.1 coordinate 38,669, forward strand.
ATCCCTTCATCATCTTTCTACAGTCTATACTTAGATTAGTGTTCATTTACTATTTCCTTCAGGTCTGTCTCCTTCAGTGGACTATACATGAAGATAAAGGGGCTAAACGTTGTCCTCTTCATCCCATCCATGAAATTTATCCCAAGGTCTAGAATCTAGTATGTTCAATAAGCCTGTGAAGGACTGAAGGAATGAATGGGTAAATTAACAGAAATCTCTACAGTGTGACCCAGGCATCTATATTTGTAAATAATTCTGCATAGAATTTTGGTAATCAACCCATTGAAAAACATATTAGATTACAATGAAGTGATTTTCAGGGAAGGAGCAGATACCATAATTATTGATGGTATGGGCTCAGGAGCAGCTTCCTGGTCATTCAGAGTTCAATACTCTGCAGTCACTGATTTGATGTTTTTAATAATTTTCTCTTTGATGACAGGAAAGTAGAAGGGAAACTATTACAGTGAAGGAAGAGAAAGGGAACCCAAGCGGATGGGGAAGTGAAGGGTAAAAGAGGAGAATGAGGGGGTGGGTTATATGCATGTATGAATAAATTTATCTTTGAATTTGTTCTTTTAAGTAATGCTTGTGGGACAATGGAGAATGAGCAAGAGGCTTGGAACTTCTGCTCAGAAGACCCTGTTTCTCACCACCTCACTACCCCCCAAGAGGGGATGTCAGCTTCCTGTTCTCCTGGCCCTGCCCAGCAACTGCTGCTGCCTTGCTGGGTGGGTCCTGGATGGGAGGATAGGAAAATACAAGGTCTGGTCTAGGTATCAAGTTGTGGTCATTGTGGCCTGCGGTCTCAGATGAAAGGAATGTCTGCATTTCCACAACGAGTACTTCCCTACCAAGGCAGCCTGGTCTTAAATAATAAAGAACATGACAGATCATGACAAACTGAAGGAAAAGGGAAAATCCTTCTTCCTGGCATTTTGAGCAAAGGACCTCATATTTCATTTTGCATTCAGCCCAACAAATTATATAGGTAGTGGTGAAGGCAAGAGATTATTTGTTTATCAGAAGGAGGATGCATATTTAAAGTTGAGACACGCATTTCCAGGTCTACTTCCTTAAAGATAGGTTGCTGTGAAACAGGTACATGGTCATCTAGAATGTACCTAGGTGACTTGCACTGCACACAAATAGATTTTTCATAACTGATATAGAAAATGGTCATGGTCCCAAGAAGGTGCTGAGTATCTGAGGTTCTGGTTCTAGGTCATCTTGGGGGAGTAGCTGGTTTCCAGTGTGGCTATTTGGTCTCCATGAAAACCAAGATTTAAACCTGTAACCGTGTTTATGGATTGAATAACCTAAAACTCTGGAACCTCCACCCCTCCCAGCCTGTCCTCTGCTGCTTTCTCAGATTTGATCTTGGACTCATGGATAATATTTCTGATTTCTTGATCTGCACGCACACACACAAAAGGATTAACTTGTAAATGGGGAGCAACTGACCCAGATTACCAAAGTAGTTATTAACTCTTACTTAACCTTCCAGTATGAAATTTATATGAACCCCAGGGAAGTCACTCCTGACTTCCTAGGGCTTTTGGATAATTTCCTTGCATCATTGTAAGAGTTATAAATATAACCTTCCTCTCAGTTTATAGTTATATGCTTGTGTGTGTGTGTGTGTGTGTGTGTGTGTATCCATTTAGGTGATCAATTTCTCTCTCTTTTCCACTACTGTGTGAGCTCCAGGAAAGTCTCTTTTTCCTCATCATTTTATCCTTAGGTTTTGGCATAAAAATCCTATCACACATATTCTACCCTCTGATGA
>PVKS010018257.1:0-40464 GCA_004027875.1 Aplodontia rufa
CCGAGTCACCAAAAACTAAAAAAAGAAAGAAAGAAACTAATATTCAATACAGCATACTGGGGTTAAGAAGCTGTGGCTCCTTCAGACATGCAAAGATGAGGGATTTCACTTTTAAAACACATCCTAGGACAATGACCAGAAGGGGCACAGTGTACGCACGAGATGAGCTGTGCTGTGCTGCTCATGTGCCCATTTTCAGTGGGAAACTGGAAAACCTGGAATATGCCCTTCCAAAGATTGGCCTCAGCTTCTCCGGGTCAAGCCCTCTGCCTCGGGGCTGATCTGTTTCCACATCACCCATTCTAAGGTTTTTCCCTCAACAGATCCATCTGTGTTCATCAAATACAATTATTTTCTTAAGCTAGGTGTGGTGGTGCACGCCCATGATCCCAGCTCCTCGGGAGGGAGGCTGCGGCTGGAGGATCGTAAATTCAAGACCAGCTTCAGCGACTTAGTGAGACCTGTCTCAAAATAAAATAAGAAGGGCTTGGGATGTGGCTCAGTGGTACAGCACCCCTGTGTTCATCCCCAGTGCCACAAAACAAAACAAAAAAAATAAAAAGATGTTTTCTTCTAAGGGGGAAAAAATTCCTATGCTCTCCCAAATGGAGTATTAGCATTAGTTGCCACCAAATAAAAAATAAAGCAGTACAGGGGCTGGAGCGGTGGCTCAGCGGTTACAGCACTTGCCTGGAATGTGTGAGGACATGGATTTGACCCCCAGCACCACGTACACAACAAAGTGTCAGAGCAACAAAAGCCACATGAAAAGCTAAATAAAAGTGATTCTCTCTTTCTCTCTCTCTCTCAGTGTCCCTGTCTCTTAAAAAAATATGAAAATAAAGCCGTACATATAATCAGAATGGAAAGAGAATAACCTCGTAAAAATCTTGCTTGGTAAATTTGCCTGTTGAAGACTGTGAGCCCAGGGGCTGCTTACTTAGAAAGTAAGAAAGGCAGGAAGAGAGGGAGGGAGGGGGAAAGCAGAGGCTAAGGAAGTGCTCTGGAGAGATATTCAAAAGTGCTCCCAGCAAGGTGGCCCTCCATGCCACGTGCTGATGAATGTGGATTCTGACCTTGCTGCGTGATGGGCAACCAGCAAGAAACACAGCAATAAAAGCACTCATCGTGTTTCCTTCCTGGCTTGAACAAAACACAGCTTAGTGGCAGTTGGAGTTCCTCAGGGAGACCTGCTGTAGACCAGCGGACACCAGCAAACTGAAGTCCATTTTGAGGCACAGGCCTGGTGGGGACTACACAGGAAAATAGCCCTTTTTTTCCTCCCAGAGATGCGTACTGGAGAACATGGGATAAAATTTCAAGACAACTGGATTTGCTTTCAAGTTTTCTTTTTCTTTTCTTTTTTTTTTTTAAGAGAGAAGGACAGTGAGAGAGAGAGAGAGAGAGAAAGAGAATCAATTATTATTGAGTTTTTCACATGGCTTTCATTGCTGACACTTAGCTGCTGGGGTTTGAACCCGTGTACTTGTACATGCCAGACAAGCGCCGTAACTGCCAAGCCGCCGCTCCAGTCCCTAAGTTTTCTTGGCAAATGAAAAAATTAATTAAATAGAAAAGGTGGTAGACAAAGTAAATGGGGCAAGATTTTAATAATTCTTCAATACAAAAGGTGAGTATTTGAGGATTTATTGTATTTTCCTCTCTGCTTTTAAAAGTCTGACAATTTGTGCAATAGGAAGGGAACATTTTTGAATACTAAATGGAAAGTCACTCATTCATGGGCCACTGTGGCTTCCGAAGCCTCTGTCACTTTGAGAAGTTCACAGCCCCTCATTCAGGAAAGTCAGTGCGGTGGACGTTCACACACTAGTAACTGGACCATTATGAACCACTGTAAGCCCCACTCTACAAAAATCAAGGGTGACAAAGACAGGTGTCCAAGACAGCTGGCACAGAGGAGTGCACCTCTGCTAAACTGTGAAGGAAAGTCCCCTGCTCTTCGGAAGAGTCCAGAAGCAGTGCACTCTCAGGGGGAAGGCTTTCGAGTTTGTCTTTTCTCTATGTTGTTTAAAATTCTATTTTTTTTTACAAGGAATAGATATTGTTCAAGGTGCTTACCATCTTGAGGAATAAGACAAGAACTATATCTTTGAGTATTGTGAAATTATTTAAACATATATGGGCGTTTAGAAGAAAATTAAATTTCCATTATTACCACAGTTCTCAGTATTCGGGAGCTGGTGTCTGGGAAGGTGCTGGAACAGGCCTTCTGTGCAGGGGAGGGAGGAGTTCAAGCTGCCTAGACTTTGCCCTTTGCTCATGCAGTGACCCCCACCAGGAGAGCTCTCCCCTCCCTACTGTGGCTGCCAGTTCCCGTCCCTCCTGGCTCAGCCCCAGGAAGCTGCCCTGGAGCCCAGCCCGTCTCTCCTCACGGAGCCCCAGTCGCATCTGCTTCATTCATCTGTGGCAGATGCCAGTCTCCTATCTATTCGTAGCACCAACTTCCTATCTATAGCATCTGTGAGCCAGGACCTGGCAGGGCAGGCCCCACACACCCTGCAGGGGGTGCAGAGAACAGGGCAGAGCAGACTGCAACACCCCCCCCCTCAAGTTCCTGCTCTTCTCAGGAGAGTCATTTAACCTCAAGAGGCCTCAGTGTTCCCTGCAGCAAACTGGGAAAAACTACCAACCTCTCCGGAAAATTAAATGAAATAATATATACGGAGTGTTGGTCATTTATAAAACATTCAGTTCAAAGCAGTCATTGATGTTATTGGTACTGTATAAATGTTTCTTGATTGTTTCTTGATGATCATCAAGACCATATGAAGGGCTTTATTGTCAAAACCACCAGAGCACGCTCATTTTGAGAGTTTCCTTAGGAAATAATCAGAAATGTATTCTATGAACAAGGATAATCACTGTGTATATCAGTGACCATAGCAAAGAGTCTCTGGGTTTGTTCTGCAGCTATTAAAGATGGTAAAGTATGTGGAAGGACATGGAGAAGGCAAATCATATATTGGGAAATATAAAATTTAGATACGGAAGAGAGGATTCGATACATACATGTGTAAACCTGTTATATAAGTATATGTATATACATTCATCTCATGCACACAGTGACAGAGAGAAAAGGCAAAGGAAGTCTAAAGAGAATTACTCTAAAAATGTTAATAATGGCTATCTATGAATTAATGGTTTACAGGTGGGTTTTTTTTTTTTTTTTTTTGGTTTCCTTCTCTGTGTTTATCTGAATTTTCTAAAACTAACATATATTACTCGTGTGAAATTTCTGGTATTTTAAGCAACCCCCCCATGTCCCTGTAGGTGAGTTAATGATAAAAGACTGGGCCAGCCCCCAGCTTCAGCTGTAAGGGCTCTCAAGGTCACCTGACTGCCCCCAACTGCCCCCCCCTCCCACTGTGGACCTTTGGTGTCCCTGTGGAAGAGCCTGGTGAGGTTTTTATGAGCACAGAGTGGACACGGTGGGTGAACAATTAGCCAGCTCTGGGAAGAGAAACTGCCTCCCCGGAGGCCCGCACAGAAACTACACCCTGGGAATAAATAGGAGGCCCTCAAACTAATTCCCAGAGGGGGGGTCAATTAGGAAACTGAGCACCTCGAAATCCCCTCGTCCGGCGTGTAACATGATAGGCTGGCTCCCGGGTTGATGCAGGGGGTGAGCAGATGGGAAGAGAGGAGGCTGGAGCAGCCCTCCCCTCCGGGTTCTCACCACTCTCCATGGGCGACTCCTGCACCTGCACCTCAACCCTGGTCCTCGTGGTACAATTTCTTCCCTTCAGGTAGCCTGCTGTCTCTCTGGGACTCTTCCAGATGGATGATACTATATAGCATCAGAGCTGAATAACCTCAAATGTCATTTTACTGTCTTGCTTTCCAGTTGGGGAAACTGATCCAAAGGGATTAATCAACGTGTCCCAAGCCTCCCAGACAGTAGCCACAGAGACCTAGCTTAAAACTCAGATGGCTGTACTCCTCAGCCAGGGTGACTCTGTCTGCCACATCCCACTTCCTGCCATTAACTGGGGGCAAAAAAGAAAGTACAGGACCCTGCCTACAACATAGACTCCTAGGCAGGATCCTTGGGTTCAAGCTCTGGCACAGACCATCTGAGGGTCTCCGTGCCCCAGTTTCTCATCAGGAAAATGAAGATGATGACAATGAATTACATCACGGCTTTGAGTGAAAAGTGAGTTCAGAAGAGAGCCGGGCACACAGCCAGGCTTTGCCATTTTAATGATTAATTTTGCCAGCCAATGAATAATGTCTACGAGAAGTTGGAAGAGGACAGAGACAAACCAAGTGATTCTGCAGAGAAAGCACAGGCTCTCCTCAAAAAGCAGTAGCCCAGGGGCTGGACCGGTGGCTCAGCAGTGATGGCGTTTGCCTGGCATGCGCGAAGACGGAGGTTCGAACCCCAGCACCACGTACACAACAAAGTGTCGGCGCATCGAAAGCCACATGAGAAACTCAATAAAATTGATTCTCTCTCACTGTCCCTCTCTCTATTAAAACAAAACAAAACAAAAAAAAGGCAGTACCCCAGTGGTGCACGCCTGCAATCCCAGCAACCCAGGAGGCCAAGGCAGCAAGTTGGAGGCCAGCCTCAGCAACTTGGCAAGCCCCTGTCTCAAAATAAAAAAGGGCTAGGGATGTGGCTCAGTGGTTAAGCACCCCCGTCATCAATCTCCAGTACCAAAAAGAAAAAAGAAAAAAAGTAGGGGAAGGGGAGAGGAGAGAGAGAGCAGGCAGAAGCCCGGAGCACCCAGCTTCCTTGGGCCAGCCACCACTCACCCCCGAAGTATTTAGTGAGGCAACAGAGCAGAGTTCAGAAACAGATGCTCATATGTATAGTTACCTGGCTGATAATGAAAGTGTGTCTGCACTTGTGGAGGAAGGATGGGCCACACACCCCGGTCCCAAACAGCCTCTATGCGGAGGAGCAGATAGGGGTGACCCCACCTCACACCATACCGAAAACTCACTTCCAGATGGAAGAGAGACCTACATGTGAACATTAAACAATGAAGCCTCTCGAAGGCAGCACAGAGAATGTCCTCATGGCCTTGGGATAGGCAAAAAATTCTTAATAAAAGAGAAAAAGCAATAATAAGGGGATTTAGCTCAGTGGCAGAGTGCTTGCCTAGCACGCGCAAGGCCCTGAGTTCCGTCCTCAGCCCTGGAAAAAAAAAAAGCAATATTAAAAAGGAAAAGATGGACACACTGTACTTCATTAAAATTAAGATTTTCTCCATAATTAAAAATATAAAATGAATGTAGGGAATAAAATTCCAAAGGAAATAATTTCTATGGTGATTCAATCTTTTACCACTATTAGCATCTATTAAAATGTAATTAGTCTATTCAACACTTTGAGAATTCTCTTAATAAAGAGAATGTGAAGAAAATAAGAAGTGGGGCTGGAGCCTGGCTCAGCAGTTAGTTTGCTTGCCTGGCATGCGGGAGGACACAGGTTTGAATCCCAGCACCATGTACACAATGAAGTGTCGGAGCAACAAAAGCCTCATGAGAAACTAAATAAAATTGATTCCTTCTTTCTCTCTCTCTCTCACTGTCCCTCTCTCTCTTAAAAAATAAAAAAAAAGTGAGAATGTAAGCCTGAGACTCACACCCAGAATATATAAGAACTCCTAGAATCAATAAGAAAAAAATAACAGTAGCTTGATAGAAAAAAAAGGCAAAGACTTAAACAGGCACTTCAGAGAAAATAATATTCAAAGGTCAAAGGTCAATTCATGCAAGAAAAAAGCTCAACACGAATGACCAGTAAGGAAATGTATCTTACATCACACTGAGAAATCACCACATGCACAGCAGAACAAAGAAGAAGAGGGGGACAGGAGGCGGAAGAGGAAGAGGAAGAGGGAGAGAGAAAGAGAGGAAACACCCAAGTCTTTGCAAGGACAAAAGGGGTCCCTATGGAGTTCAAAGGACAGAATCCTTGCCTGATGTCCAGGACAACCTGGTCATTCAGATCCAGGGTAACTCAGAAAACTGGCTGGGTGCTGGTGTCCCCATAAGTCAGGAAGATGCTGGAGAGGTCAAGGCCATGCATCCAATTCCCAAGGGCGGCGCCAGCAGCGGCAGAGACGAGTTGGCTGGCACCAGCCTTCCTTGAAGCACCAGTGAAAACAAGTGACATGGGCCAAGCCACAAACCCAGAGCACGGGAGTCCGCACAGCTACAAGCAGCTGTGGATGGCGGCAGCCCCTGCTCCTATCACCAGGCAGGAGTTTTGGCCTCTGGTTTTACACAGAAATACAAAATAAAGATGAATGCATCTGGACTATCTGCAAATGTTTATTGTCTATGTAGAGAGGAAGAAAAGCAGCCTATTTTCAAACAAAACAAGTGAAATGTTCTTATCTCAATAACAACGATAAAATAAATAAACACCACAGAGACAAGGAGCCTTCACCCCTGGCTTCCCCATCAGGTGGCTCAATCTGGCTTCGTGGAAGCCCCAGGCTGTTCCTTCCACCCTCACCTCACCCCTATCTCACCCTCTCTGTTCAGCTCTCCACTTCCCTCTGTACCGACAGACGCCCCCTTGGCCACCTGAGTCCAACTGGCACCTCGCCGTCCGCTGGGAGCCGGTCCTCAGCCTTTGCACTTCCTGGAGGGGCCAGCGAAGACAGCGCCTCTGTGCGTGACGGGCACTCGCAGCTCCCAGGCCCATCTCCCTGAGTCACTCCACTCCAGGGCCCTGCACCCTCCAGCAGAAGGCTCCAAACTGCTCACTGAGGCTGCTCTTGGGGAGGGAAGGAGTGGAGAGGAGGGGAGATAGGAGGAGAAGAATGTGAAGCCAGGAGGAGAAAGAGAGTCACCTGGACGTGGAGACAGGGCAGGTGCAGCTGTGGAGATTTCGGCAGCCCTCAACACTTCCCTGATTCTACAACCAGAACTCAAGAAAACAGAAGACAGGGGGCTGGGAAGGCAACCAGAGTGATCTGGCCCCTCGAGGTACTACCTGACCATCCCCAGGCAGAAACCATCAGAGCAGAGAGGCTGAGGGACACCAGGGCAGCCTCAGGATGGCCCCTGAGGAAGGCGGGGTACAGGTGTGCAGGAGGCGCATTGGGCTGGCGTCCTTCCCCCGGAAGAGTGGGGTTCTGGCCCCAGTGGATTGCCACCTGACAGCTGTGACAGCCACCCTTAGTCTCACCATCTTTGAAGGGCGCAGCTCTGGAATCTGACAAAACTCGATTTGGATCTTGTCAAAACAGGGACCGAGATGAGGCAAAGCGTTCGAGGGTGGGGTGTGCACGCGTGCACTTGCGCATGTGGGTGTGCAATCACACACGTGTGCTGTAGAGATCTCTGTGTTGTTTATCGATAACACCAAGTGGTAACCAAGAAGGAGCAGTGGGAACAGGATGTGGAAGATGGAGACCAAGAAGCCCCTGACCATGGCAGCCCCTGGGTGTGTGACTGTGGCCTGCCTGGGCTGCTTTGGGATGACTGAGGCTACTCCCTGGCCCTGTCACTTCACTTGGGTCTCCAGGCTAGTCTGTCCTCTGAGCCAGTGCAGAACAGCTGGAAGCCCACAGTCCTCAGTTCAAATCCTGGTGCTGCTACTCACCTGGCAAGGAACCTCAGGCAGATCCCAGGGAAGGACAGTGGCCGCCTCCACCAGGCGCAGCAGTGAGTGCAGAGGGGGCCATAGGAGAACAGCAGCCCATGTTCATCCGGGGTTTTCTGGATGCCAGGTGCCAGTCTGGTTCCCACTGATCACTCCTTTTCTCTCCTGCCACTGGGGTTCTAGAATCCACCTCCCGTGCAGATGAGATCAGCCATCATGCCCCAAAGTGGACAGCTAGAGGCAGGGATTGGATGCATTCCAAACTCCCTGTCCGATGCTGTCCCCCTCAGTGCTTGGAAGCTGTCATGTCAGAGTCATGTTTTCATTTCCCTCACCTTGAATAATTATCGGCCCCTGTGACTTAGACACTGAGAGGCCCTGCTCCCTCCACCAGCACAGGACAGAGATGGACACAAGCGTGAGCTTCTCCCCTCCGCTGAACAGAGTCAGGTGCCCCTCACTGAAGCACTTTCTGTCCCCTCTGTGGTTCGCTCCGCCCCTGGGGACAAATCACGGCTTTCCAGAGGTTGAGTCATCCCACCTACCCCAGATTAGAAATTTGGTAGTCTTTGGGGACATGGATGTATTATTTCTGACTTCTCTGGAGACATCAACCAAGTCTTAGAATTATTTTTTACCACTGTAAAGCAAAGCACAGCACATGGGCACTCACGCAGTGTCGGCTGGACACTGTTCACACCACTCCAAATTTGGCTGCGGTCACCTCCCAGCTGAGCGGTCGTAATCTGCTCCTGGCTGGTCCTCTCCTGTCTGTCATATCATTTGTCCTCTACAACATCTGGCCTCACGTTCGCCAAGACGCTTCCTGGGCCTCTCAGGGTGCTGAGGACGCCACCTCCTGGGTTAGAGCCCCCTCCCCACCGTCACCATCCCAGCATAAAGAACTTCTCGTCTGCCTCCCTTCTAGGTACGGTTCAACCACCTACCTCCATGTCCCCCAACCTCAAGCTCACTAAATTATGAGTGGCATTCAACCCACTTCCCTGGGTGTGGAAGGATATGGTACTTTCCCCCCAAAATGTGAGTCTTCGAATATCCTGCTTCTAACCAAACCTGCCTATCCTCCTCCACTGGCAGCTCCATGAATTCTGCTTGATTGGTTGTAAAATTTTCTTAAAGGTCCAGGGTTGTTAGAGTTAAGTTGAAAATGGTATTAAGAGAACTTGTCATTCTGCCAGTCTGGGAAATGGGATCAGCAATGCCACACTCACAGGCCATCCAAGGCTAATCTAATGTACCATGGCTACCGTCCTGGAGCCAAGTGCAAGCCCACACAGGCTGCTCAGGTGGGCGCAGTCCACCCAAGCTCAGGCTCTCAGGGACCTCTGACTCTCTGAACTCTCCTGGGAAGAGAAGAGCAATCAGAATAGGAAACCCGGAAACCCAGGTGTTGCGGATGTTGTCACTGTTGAAGGAGAAGTGGCAAATGGTAGCTCTGGTGACCACTGGGCTTCGCTTCACATCACCGGCTCCTCTGAGCCGTGCCTTGGGTACTTCTCCAGTGTGTCCCAACCTGGCCCTGACAGGCAGAGAGATTATTATGTCAATTGCACAGATAAAAGATGAAGGCGGGTAGAGTTAGGTGTAAGTGATTTCACTAATGTGTACGTTACAAACTCAAGGCCAGCCGTAATTTCAAGCAAGCCAAGGACCTGGTGGGACATTTCCAGCTCACTCTGGGATCTGGGTTGGGGCTCCAGGTTGTCAACGGTGCTGAGAGAGATGACTCTGAGCACCAGAGGGATGTGTCAGAGTTTCATTTGCAAAGACTAAATGTGCTCCAAGGCTTAATCTACGTCTGAAAATGTCAAAGCAACAACATGAAATGTAGAAAATAAAGTCCAGCCAGCTGCTTGCTTCCGTGAGGTTAAAAAAAAAAAACAAATCCAACCTATTATTTCTTCTTTAATTTAGTTGCATCTATTTATACATACAGACGTGGAATTAGAGTTGGAGGTTGGTAACCAAGTCTTAAAAATAGCACCCCAGCCAGAGAAGGAATGAGATCTTAAGGGTCCCCATTTCCTCTGAAGGGTCCCTGATTCCAGAAAAATTCTAGAGCATTCTCTGGCTCTCAGAAGCCTGCAAGCCTTTGGTTTGGAGATTTTCAAGTCATTTTTAAGTGCAGGCGGTTTTGCGGTGAAGGGGGAGCCCCTCTCACGGTGGCCACCTCACGGCTTCAGCCCCATCCACAGCCTCTTTCTCATAAACAAGATCCCTAGGAACTCAGAAAACCACAGCAAGGGGCGGGTGGGAGGGTCAAAATTCAATCTGAAGCCAGAACTTCATTTTCGACCCAGAATTCCATTAAGCCAACCAGCTTTCGAAGGAAGAAGCAAGCGACGTTTTGAGTCTGTTTTGCTGCGGGTCTGGTGGCCGCTCATCCCAGGTGAGGAGGAACAACGGCCTGTGTGTAAACACTGCAGGGGAACAAGGAGCTCCTTACTTTCCCCATCTCCTTCTCACAGAGCTACAATTTCCTCTGGCGCTTGAGACACACATATGTTATTTTCAGTTCCACACCTTTCTAGTTCACTGCGTCACCGCACACATGGCCCGGCACTGCAGCACTGCAAATCTAAATACATGCGGCCGTCTGCATTTCAACTGCTGGACCCTTGCCACATTTCTTTCTTTTTTTTTTTTTTTTTTTTTTTTAATGCAATGTAACTCAAGTGGATTGTCATCACAGCCAAACAGCGTGACAGAGTCCTCTAAGAGCCCATGGTTTCCAATCCCAGAACCCTTTCCCACTCCCCAGACCCCTGATGTTTCCCACCCCTGGCCTCCAGTCCAGCCAATGTTCAAATCGGATCCAGTGGTTAAAATCCTTTAATGATCCTTTTATTACCCTCACCTGCTATGAAGCAGTCTAATAAATAAATACACTAATTGGGCTTTGCAAAGACAGAGCTTCCCCAACAGGACTGATTGCTGCATAATGAAAACTCAGGACAAGCTTCGGCTTTGCAGATCCTCTGATAGTAAACAAGAGATAATTTGCAAATTCAAATGCGCTGGACAGGCTGGCACCCTTTCAGGTAGCAGTGGGTTTAGGCTGGATGCCAAGCTGTGGGAAGTGGAGACCTTTTAATACTCTCCCCTTCCGGGCCCCCATCATCTGGGATACATGCTGGAGGCAGGGTGGCGCAGCATGGGCACACGGATACGGAGACAGATGTTGGATATTCCCCCTGGATCCTGGAGAATTTGCAGATGCCCCAGCATCTAGGAGAAGATGCAGAGTAAGCTTGGTGGCAATAAAGACAGCAGCTTCCTTGCAGTGTGCACTCTTGATGAGCCATTTGCCTTGTTTTTGTTTCTTAAGTAATTATCCCACTTAACAGACAGGGAAACTGAGGCTAAGGCCAATAAAGCCTTTTGCCAAGATCGCCCAGTGAAGCTGGGAACCTGCCCGTGTGAGCTCAAGAGTGTGCACCTGGGCTGGAGCGGTGGCTCAGCAGTTACCACGCTTTCCCCAGCATGTGCAAGGACACAGGTTCAAACCCCAGCACCACGTACACAACAAAGTGTTGGAGCAACGAAAGCCACATGAAAAACTAAATAAAATTGATTCTCTCTCTCTCTCACTGTACCTCTCTTTAAAAAAAAAAAGTGTTTACTATAGCCATATATATAAAAAATGTTCTTCATAGGGGTAAGAATTATGTCACTGTATTTGGGTTTTTAGGAACAACATAGGACTCAGAAGAAAGGCAAGGGATCAGGGGATGGGAGGAGGCAGGTAGAGGGATGTGGAGGGGGGTGGATATTGAACAAATTGTGTTGCTGAATTGTGTGCATTTAGGAATATGTGACAACTAATCCCAACATTATGAAAAACTATAATGCACTAATAAAAAATAAATGAGAAAATAAAAATAAAAAAATAAAGAGTGTGCATCTAAGGCCACCTCCTAACAGAACATTTGGATCTAAGAACGCTGTGCATTTTATGTTAGTTATTTAACTTAACCTCACAAACCCCAGAAGAAAGGTATGATCAGCTTTTCACAGATGGAAGGGTAAAACTCAGAGAAGTTAAATAAAGCACACAGGGTCCCCTAGATGCTAAACGAGCATGCGTCTGAACTAATGAGGTCACGCTCTTGCGTGAAACCATGAGCCGACACACTTTCTCTCTAAAGGCCCAGAGAGGAAGTATGCTTTGTTTTTTGGCCCAGTCACAAACAATATGCACAGGTTGGGTGTGGCTGTGTTGCAGTCCAACTCCAGCTACCTGGGTGTGGCCCAGGGGCCGCTCACGGACCCCAGTCCGCAGCACTGAGTGGATGCGCAGCAGGGTGGTCAAGGCCCGGGCATGCTGGGCACAGGCTGGAAGCCCTGCTGCCCTCATCGCCTGTTACCCCTCCCCTTGCTCTCCCTGCTCCAGCCTCTTCACTGCTCTCCAAACCAACCTGGCAGCCTGCTGCCTCGGGGCCTCTGTACCTGCTGCTGGCCCGGCCAGAGCAGTGGTTCTTGGCTCCTTTCCTTTTCTTCTGTCTTTGTCCCAGGTCAGCTTTTCTGTAAGGCCTTCCTTGGCTCCATCAGACACTGCCACCCGCACTCAGGCCTGTGTTTCCTCCCTGCCTCCCCTGCCTCCTCTGTCTCTCCATGCGCTCGCCTCCCTCTGACCCCGCCATCATTGAAGTAAGGGACATCCTGAGAAGGTGGGCTCTGGAAAGGGGGTGCTCTTGTCTGTGGCCGTCACTGCAATGTAGCCCTGGATCCTAGGATAATACATTAGTACCTAGGAAGAAAGGGATGGCTCAGTGGGTTGGGGGCTGACGACAGCCCATCCGTAGAGTGAGCAGAATGTGGTCCAGAGTTGCTGCTCTGGGGACTGGGGGTCTCGCTCTGCCAACTTCCGGCCCCACAGGGTGCTGCCCGGGATGCAGCCAGTGGCCCGGGCACCCCTGAGCTACCCACAACACCTCCACTGTCTGTACAGAGCACAGTGGCAGTGGGAACGGGGTGGGGCAGACAACCGAGAAGGAAGGGCCAAGTGGAACCACCACATAGGATCTCCAGGCTGATCGGCCAACGAAGCCCCTGGAGCCCTCCCTTCCTCCGCACAACACTCTTTCTGGAGGGGAAACCTTTGTTGACACCTGCTCCAGGGAGTGGATGAGTCAGGATCGAGGTTGGACACTTCTCCGCAGCCCCCTGCCCATCCGGTCTCTATCCGGGTGGCACTGGGAAAGCCATTTGGGCCTGTTACCCGACACTTTGTTTTACAAATGAGCTAATTTTCCATGGGCACCTTCAAACTGGGAAATGTCCCAGAAATGGACTAACCTTTAGCACAATTAAGGATTAGCCGTGTCACATGACCCGTGAAGCACCAAAGACCAGAGATCATAAATCCCTCTACTGTGAACTTTTCCCACTGGGAGAGTCCGGGTGGGCAGTGGCATCCCCAAGCCCTGGGAAGCCAGGCGGTGAAGGTGTGGGCCACACAGAGTGTGGGGTAGGCACTGGGCACCTGTCACAGGTGGACCTGCCGATGCATGTCAGGAAAGGGAGGCCAGAGCCCAAATGCCAGTCTGCATCTGGTGCCACCTCGGTGGTAATGTCCTCTGTGGCCTCAGGATAAAGTCCCTGCACCATGGACAGAGCTCTCTGCAGGAATGCTCAGCTCCCCACGTACCAGATGTCTCGACCTGACAACCTGTGATTCCCATGGATGTGAAAACTGAGCTCACACGTTAGTGATTTGCCCAAGGTCCCCAACTAGTAAGTGACCAGAACTTTAACGGACTCTAAAATCCATGTGTTTAATCACAATACTGTAGAACTTCTTAAGCTGTCTTCCTAAACCAAACTGGGAGTTTATGCATGAGGTAAGGAGTTGTTTTTGCTTTTCTTTTTTTTGGGGGGGGTTGTTTTTTTAAGAGAGAAAGAGACAGACAGAGTCTATTCTTATTTTTTTATTTATTTATTTTCCTCTGGCCTTTTTTTTCCAACACTTAGTTGTGCATGTGGTGCTGGGGTTTGAACCCAGGTCCTCACATATGCCAGGCAAGCGTTCTACCTCTTAGTCACTGCTCCAGGCCCCAGGACTTTTATTCTTTTTGTTTAATCATAAGGAAAAAAATCTCTTTCCATCCAGGGTGGGTAGAACTAAGATTTCCTTTCCCAGAGTTTAGTTTAAAACTGGCATGGGGAAGATTGCGGGGGGGATTGCTAAGCCTCCAAGAGAACCCCGTGATCACTTCAGGAGTATCCAGCCACAGCCCCCAGTCTAGCTTGAGAGAATGTGTGGTCCCATCAGACACCAGCTCACCCTGCAGCACTTCCCCTCCACAGAAAATAAAGGTAAACTGTGCTCTGGAGGATCTTCGAAAAAGCAAACATATAATTGTCACATCTAACCATTTCACTTCTGAGTATATCCCTGAAATACATGTACACACATACATGCATATGTGTGTATGTATGCATGTATATATTGAAGGCAGAGACTCAAACAGGGATCTATGCACCCATATTCACAGCAGCATTACACACAATAGCCACAAGCTGAAGACAGCCAGCGTCCATTGACCAGTGAATGCACCTGGGAAATGTAGTACATCCACAGGATGAAATACTACTCAGCCCCTTAAAAGGATGAAATTCTGACACCTGCTTCTGCACTGATGACCGGAATGGCGTTAGGTCAGTGAAACACTCTAGACACAAAAGGGCAAAGATCGAATGACCACTCGAATGAGGAACCTAAGATGAGTGGACTTGCAGAGACAGAGTGGAGGAAGGAGGTGACAGGAGCGGAAGGAGGGCGAGTTAGGGTGTGCTGGATACAAAGTTTGGGAAGATGAAAGAATTTGCACAACTATGGAAACATTGTCGATAATGTTGCTGAATTGTGCATTTTTAAAAATGACTTAAGTGGGAAATTTATGTTATGTATATGTCACCATACACACAAATCAAAAGCAAAAACAAGGGGTAATTTCCTTGTCAATCAGCATGGTGGAAATGATGCTCAGAGCAGGGGAGCCAGCTGCCTGCCCATCACTGTGCTGTGCCTCCTGAGCAGTACAACAACCTCTCTGAGCCAAGTTTTTCCCAAAGGCCAAAAGACCTTTCCAGAAATAAGTGGCCTTTGGTCACTTCCATCTGAGTAAATTGTAGAAGGGAGAGAGCTAAACTGACCCAGGAAGACAGTTTTATCCCCTTCTTATTACTAGCACAATGGTGCCTTTGGTTTTCTATTCACTCAAAAACTATAGTTTTGAACTCTGACAATGTGCAAAACACTCTCCCAGCCATACACAGAATATGAGCGGCAAGATACCACCCCTACACCAACGACTTGAGTGAGAACTGTGTGTCCATGGCAGGAAAGGAGCAGAGAGGGTGTGCAAACTCCCAGGGCTGCACAGCATGCTCCTTAGCTGGCTATGAAGTTGAGATTCTAATGCAGGCCTGCTCTGTATCCAATTCCCACGTGGACCCTTTCCACGACAGTATTTTAGAAGAAGAGATACAAGAATCCCACCCACAAATCAAATGAAATCTAGGTTAAGGTGTCACCAAGTAGCTGAAGAAACCTTCTGCCGGTCTGGCTCCACAGCCCAGCACTTACTCGGGAACAGTCCCTTGAGGAAGAGTCCCTCCCTCCCAACAGAGCAGCCCCATAAGCTGCCCCATCCAGCAGCCAGAGGCATGGCCTCAGAACTGCTGCCCCTGGGCCATCTGCAGAACAGAAAAAGCGTTGCCCGAGTTTGAATCCAGCTAAAGAGAGATGAGAGGGTCCGGGCCACTGGAGAAGCCCACCCAAGGCTGTGTCCAGCTGGTTCCCAGGGTTGCTTCTTGGAGACCAGCTCGGCCACTGACTTCCTGGGCAGTCCTGGGCGAGTCCCCTGGCCCCTGCAGTTCCTGTGTCAGGGAGTGGACCCCAGGATCCCTAGGCCCTGTGCAACCCTGGCGTTCCCAGGAGACCCTCCTTCCCCTCCCCCCGTTTCTTTAACAGTGCTTCCAGCCTGGACTGGAGGGCCGCCCCTCAGCACCGTGGGAGTCCTGCAAGGAGCACCTGTCTGGGGGCCAGCACCTGGCTTTCCCGTGCACTGGACATGCGCTGGGGAGAGGGACTCAGCCTCCTGCCTCCTGGGCGCACAACTCTTCATGATCCCTGGGCACACTTCCCCCGCCCTGTCCCCGGAGACATTTCCCGAGTTGCTTTATGAGCAAGGCTGGGGAAATCTATTAATGAGAGCGGTAATTGTTACCTGTGGGCACTGAAGGCTGATTTACAACAGCTAATGCTTCAGATTCCAAAGATGTAAATTTCAGCTCCTCCACCATGCTAGCCGGAGAGAAGGAGAACACACGCGCTCACACAGCCAGGCTGCAGGGACGCTCTCCCACAGCGGGATGGTGGGAGCTGTCTCCTTTCCTTGAGGAGGTAGGGTCACCCGTGCTTCCCACGGCAGGTGCATCAGGGGTGCGGACCCGCATTTCTAAGAAGGAAGAGACCCGGGGGCGTGAGGTGGGGCAGCCTGCCAGCCCCAGCTCTGTCCTGAGTGGGATGAGTATCCGGGTGAAGGAGGCTCCTGGCCACAGAGCAGCCCCTTCTCCCTCAAGGGGTGGCTGCGCGGGTGGAGGGATGATCAGTCGCCTTCTTCCCAAATGGGATCAGGGAGTTGGAAACTCAGGAGAGAATTGGATTTTGAGGATCCATCCAGTTGGAGATTCCAGAAACTCCTTCAAGGGCTATGAAGGCACAGTGATTTATTCCTGAATCCCACAGAGAGGACCTGTGTGCCATACCACGCCCACTGTTAGGAGCCTGTCTTCCCACCTGGCTCGCAGACGCCCGCATCCCCGGCCAGCAAGTGACCTGGCACTGCTACGGCCAAGCTCTCCAGCACCCCTTGATGCTGGCTCCAGACTGTGCTGCCAGTTGCCCCATCGGATTGAGGCGGGGACATAAGATAGCACAGTCCAAGAGTCTATTTTCATTAGAATTCAGACAAGCCCCTGGGATTCCGATCATTCAACTAATTTCTGCTGCAAGTCTGCTGTGTGTGAGGCACAGTGGAACAGGCGGTCAGGGATTTCCAGCCCATTCTGAGAGAGTTCCATAACAGCTCATCTCTTTCTCCTGTGTAATTTTTTATGTTTTCCAGAGCCTTCAGCATATTTAAGCATCCCAACAGCCCAATAAAGTGGATAGCCTCATGCTTACTTTACAGAGGAAGAACAATACACTCAGAGCAGCAAAGAGACTTGCCTAAGGTCACACAGCAAAATTGGTACTAGAACTCAAGTCTCAGGATCACTGAGAAAGGGCTCAGTTAAACCATCACTCTATAGAAGAAAAGGTGTCTTGGTTTAAAAAAAAAACTGGGACTTTTTTGGGTGTATTGCTTGAGTATGTAAATTGCGCTGAGTGAGAATCTGTCATGAGAAGGAAATGCAGCTGCTGTTGGATTTCGTTCTTAATTCTAGCACCGCCCCAGGATTCCGGAGATGGGGAAGCTGTGCAGCACTGGCCGTTTGCTTTAGAGAGAGAATGCTGAGCAAGGTCCCCAGGCCCCCACTGATCAGACTGGAGCTGGCTCTGAAACCGGTCACTGCCTTTTCCTCTCAGTCCCCCAGGGAAAGGAGAATCAGCTCAGAGCAAAACATAGAAATTGCTTCAGAGTTCTCGCCCCTTCCCTCTTCCCTTGCTGGGATTTTTCTCTCAGCCAGGCATGGAAGACAAGAAGGAAGCTCCTTCCTCCTAGTGGGGGAAGACTTAACCAGGGTGCTAGGAAAGAGCAAGGCCTTCACCTGAGTGTGGGGCTTCCTGTGGAGGCCTTCAGGGAGCTGGCGGTCCTGGTAGGCAGGCAATGGGATAGGAGAGAGGGGCTGAGAGCCAGTGAATGATGTGCCCTGGGATTTCTGGACCACTCCCCTGATGTGCCACAGGGCTCTTCCTCCAAACTAAGGCAGCATGAACCAGCCAGCCCCTCATGCCCTGGAAGTTCAGAGGCAGCAACTGCAGAGCCACATCCTACACCTGGGACGGACCCTGCCCATCGGTCAGTCCTGATCCCCTGCCGGGACAGCTGAAGCCAGTCCAGTGGAGTTAGTATATGAACAGACATCAGCGCTGATGTGCACCGTGTCCCTTACTGTAGGAAACACCTTGCCTGTTCGACCGGGCTGTTGGGGAAGGGGCCACACCCACTCCCTCAGTTAGCAGATGTGCTCCAGGGTTAGGCCCTGGCACTTGACTGGGACGGACATGCCACCCACGTTTGCCCATCAGAGTCTTTTTCAGGGATTAAGATGGATGAGGGGGAAAGAGGGCAGATTCTCCTAGCTGGGATCCCGGCCATGAGGAAGAGGCGAGCTTGGGGCTTGCAGAGAGCGAGGACACGGTGAGAAAAGCAGAGAGAGGAGCCATGGTGACACTGTTGAAACCCTGGATCTGGTTGGCCTGGAGCCAGGGATACTCCTATGTCCCGTTCTGTGGCACAGTGTAGGTCTACAAATGCCACATCCTGGCTGAGGAATCACCTAACTCAGCTTCGCCCCAACGCCTACCTGGGCTGAAGCCTGCGGACTCTGCCGGCTGCCTGCATCCTAGCACACTCTCAGCTGTAGCCGGTCCCTCCCCAAGGCTAGCCCAGAGCTCAGCTAGCGCCATGCAGACCCTGCGCCACAGACCCTCAGGGACAGCAGCCCCCAGGGTCTCAGAGCCTCGGTCCTCACATGCAAGTCCAATAAAAAATGAGGAAAAGACCAGCATCATCCCTAAAGAAATAAATTCCTCCCTGGACAAGACAAAAAAAAAAAAAAAAGGCAACATGAACTGGCACGTGACCCAGGGGTGTCATGGCTTTGCACCCCTGGTTTAGTTGGTCATGAGCTCACAGCTCCAGCCTGGGGACTGGGTGGTGACCGTTTCCCCTAAACCACCTTTCCCAGATGGCCTGCAAACTCATTTAGGTTGTTACTGGCCGGGCCTCACCAGGAACATGTCAGAGCGCCCTCAGGACAATCAAGTCTGAGAGAGGCCAAAAGACAGTGGGGAACAGGAAGCATCTAGAAATTCATTCCCAGGAGAGATGCTTTGGAGAGAGTGCTGCTTTTCATCTAGGTCTTCCTACTCCAAAAGGAGTGAGCTCCCCATCCCCAGAGAGGCTCAGGCTACTGGACTAGTCTACCCCTAAGTCCCTGAGTGAGCAGATGCTTTGGGCTGTCGAGGGCGTAAACACAAGCCTAAAAAGTAGATTAAGTGACTTTAAGCTTGTTTAACTATATTCTGGTGGCCTTCAAGCTTGGCTAAATCCAGGTACACAAACAACGTCATGTGACTATGTCTCCCTCCTTCCTTCCTTTCTAATTCTTTCCTTTTCAGACAGCTTCCCTCTTGCAGAAGCTAAGAATTGCAGACTTAGTTACTTCACAGAACCTCTAGTGGAAGAAATGCCTCTCACTCCCCTCGGTACCGAGAATGATCCTGGACGAACTGCATCGGATCCTGCCCCTCTCTCCATGTCCGTGGGGACTGGAACACTCTGGACCAAGGAGAGATGCCAGCCCACTCAAACCTAATGGACTGAGACTAGAAAAGGACAACTTTGTCCAGATAAAGTAAAATAAGTTCTGCTTCTCGGTGAAGGTAAAATCAATGCTGAGCCAAGTAAAGTGTTTTTATCTATCAGTCACCTCCCACTGCGCTAGACAGCTGTGGCTCGCTTGGCCTGGCTTCTTGGCCGCTGCATTCCTTTTTGTGCCGTATGTGTGACGTCATGTTCACCAACCTTTCTGCATTCCTAAGACAGAATCTTCCAGTCACTGGTGCACAGATACCTGTCCCAGATGGAGGCACCTGCATTCGTCCACCTTCCTACAACTGCAGGGCAGAGACAAACCCAAGGGGGTATGCTGAGCAGACAAACTTTCCCCCTAAAACAAAATATCCTAGATAGCTGAAGCTGTAGGGAGAGCTCAGCTCCTGCCTGAAGTTCTCCATCAGCTTTTGGGTGCACCTCAGCAAAGTGAAGAAACCCTAAAATCTGCCTCCTTCCCCTTTCTCTGCGAGGCACAGTACAAAAACTGCCAGCTTCTAGCCCATTCTACAAGACAGTTTTCAGGGGACAGTGACAATTGGAGTCCTTGTCCCAAGGCCCCACTGTGAGATCATTCTCAGCACAGTGTTGGGCATCCCCCCACCTCATCCACACCAGGAAGAATCAGACACTGTGACAAGAGGAGCCTGTGGGACAGCCAAGGCTCCTGAAATCCAGCCGCGCGCTGATGGATGGATAGTCCTCAGTGTGTCGCGCTTTTGGCAATGCCGTTGTCTAAGTAGCTGTCAGTGTTAGACCCACAAAATTGCTAGTTCCTGGGCTGAGGAGGTGGCTTGGTGGTTACAGCGCTTGCCTATCATTTGCAAGTACCCGGGTTCAAACCCCAGCACCCACGTACACAACTAAGTGTCAGAGCAAAGAAGGCCACGTGAAAAACTCAATAAAATTGATTCTCTCTCTCTCTTAAAAAAAAAGGGGGGGGCTAATTCCCAGTACAGAAAAAAAAAGCACATGATTCCCCCAACTCCGCCACCCAAGGTTCCAGAAAACACCTGCTTTCAATGTCTGGGACAGGCCAGGAAGAGGTGACAGAAATTCACAGGTAGGCAAGGTAGGGAGTCCAAACACCCTCGAGGAAATGCTGACCTCAGAAAGCGCAGCTGGTGTGGGAGAGTCCCACAAAACTGCGTACCTGCTGCCCAAGACGTCCTGGTGGGACCCGTTTCTTAAGTGCCCGTTGTGCGCCAGGCTTCCTGTCAACCCGCGCTGCGGTCAACAAACTCATCAGCATGGTGAATCCCTCAGGACTATCACTGCCCCCATTCTACAGGTATGGAAATGCAGGTTCAGAGAGGTCGCATCTTGCTCAGGGGCACACAGCTAGGCTCAGGTGTGGCTGGAGGCTGTGCCAGGCACTGCTCCTTCCAGGAGGCACCTCTCCTGTTACCTTGGCAATAGCTATCTCTGGGGACCAGAACATTATTTTTGACCTGGGACTGCTAAGGGCCTCAAAGGTTAGAAACTCTGCTCTTTTAATTACTCCTCCACCTGACAAAAGTCGCCTTCATGAAGCAGTCTCTCCCAAAGCAAAGGCTGCCGGCGGGGGCTGGGCCCGGTCATGCCACTGGGTGGGTCTTCCCAATACAGTCACTGAACGCTTCCGTATTCCTCCTGCCTCTTCTCCTTCCTCCTCCAGCTTCCCACTGCTTCTCTTCGGCCCCCACACCTGGTCATAACAACCCCTCCAACTGGACAATCCCTCTGCCCTAAGCCTGCCCAGGCCCCTGTACGTGACACTTGGCTGCTGTTAGGTAGAAACTACTCATGACCCCAGTGCCATAGGTGGAGGTGGCAAGCCCTCTGCCAACATTCAGGACCCATACAAGGCTGGCCTGGCTGCCTTTCAACCCACTGCTCCCCAGTTCCCTGCTGTGGTCCTGCCTACAGCCCTCGCCCCTGGAAGCCCACAGAGGGCTGGTCCTGCCGCCTGCAGGGCCTGAACAGAGAGGTCCTCCCTCCATGGGGACTCGGAAAGATGTGGGAAGAGACTTCCCGCACTGTCACTCAGCCCGTGCGTCTTCAGAACTTCTCTCCAGGAGGAGGACACAGACTCTCAGGCCTACCTGGGAGGTGTCCAAGAGGTTGGGGAGCCAGCACTGATGCACAAAAGGAAACTGAGGCACACTTGGAGCTACCTCGTGGATCTCTCCTGACATGAACGTGCTAGGTCAGGAATACTTTTTGGGAGTGATTGATTTCGCTGCGACCACCGTGACAAGGGACATTCAGGAAAACTGTCCATCCCTCCCTGGCTTCCACGTCTCAATTTCCCTCCCTGACCTCCACACTTCTAGGATGACTCCCCATACCAATCTGGAGGTGCACCCCCACATTCCCAGAGCAGTGTGGGCATCAAAGACTTTCCCTGCCAGGCTCACAGCAAAGGTGTGAGCAGACAGTGGCCGTGACTGGCATCACACGGAACAGTGAGGCTCCTCCCAGGGCCCAAGAGAGGGACCACCCTGACCACCCAGGAACTGGTCTGCAGCTCCCTCCCAGCCTCCCAAGGTTGCTGTGAGCACTTCCATGGGCCCTGCCCCTACTCCCAATCTGGGGAGGCTGGCTCCTCCGGGTGTGCAGGGACAACATGTGGGTGGTGGCATGTTGGCATGAGAAAGAAAAGGCCTGGATCCCTGGGCTGGGGCACAAGGACAAGCAGGAGCACAGGTCCCCCTCCCAGCACCTCTAAGGCAGACGTCAACTCAGGTGCCACTCAGGTGCCATATGAACAGCAAGCAAGCTTGGGCCCTCCGCTGCCTCGTAACACCTGTGTGAGAGGACTGCTCACACAGCAGCCCCTGGATTCATTGAGTACTGGCACATTTTTCAATGTGCCACCCCCAGAAAAATATCCTTCCCAGTTACACCTTCCAGCCATGTCACCCACCTGGGCAGCTTCTGTGCCCTCCAAGTTGGTACCCTTGGCAATACCTGTGCCTCTCCCCACTCCAGAGCCAACCTGTCCCTCTCTTTGAAGGCTTGGTTTACTTCCTTGACCTGGTGCAGGCCCAGCTGCCCTGTGGAGCCCACCACCCTATCCCACCCTTCCCTGGGGCACTCTCCTTGCCTGAAGTCCAAGCACAGCTAATGATTTCCTTTTTTTTTTTTTTTTTTTTTTTTTAGAGAGAAGGACAGAGAGAGAGAGAGAGAGAAAGAGAGAGAATCCATTTTATTTAGTTTTGCATGTGGCTTTTGTTGCTCCTACACTTCCTTGTATACGTAGTGCTGGGGTTTGAAACCATGTCCTTGCATATGCCAGACAAGTGCTGTAACCCCTGAGCCACCACTCCAGCTCCTCACATTGAGATTTGGAAGAGTTCCCTGTAGCTTGCTTCCTTCCAGGCTGTTCCACACTCCGTCTGGTTCATAGGCCTGATCGTGATCCCTCCCACCAGCCCTGAAGCCCATAAAGTCAGAGGCTGCACATCATGTCCCCTGGCAATGCCCCCTGGTGCCCCATCTGACCTCTCCCCGGCAAGAGGTATGGAGCTAGCCTCAGGGAAAGTCTGGTGGCAGAGGTGGTGTCCTTCACCCACAGCCACAGGTGGAGGCCCAGGAAAAAACAGGCCAGTGCAGGGTGACAGTTACCTAAGAGCTGAGGAGTCCATTCAGGGATAAGAGGGCAGCAGGGCAGAAAAAAGCCAGGTAGTTGGGGTGACACCCCTGTAGCCCTGGGGAGGACAGGCCTCAGTGACATCAGAGCCAGACAGGGATCAGCTCTGGTGAGCTCTGTGGAGCAGGAGAGGAAGGAGCGGAGAGAGGAGGCAGTGGGGACTTTGAGGCCCCCTTGCATGAACCCAGCATGGCGCCTCCTACACAGCAGACACTCACAGCAGTTAAGCGAAGGAAGTTCACCCACCCTGCCAGGAGAGAGGCTGCACCCAGAGAACACAGCACAAGGAGAAAACAGCACCCAACTCCCCTTTGGATAGTATTTCTGGTATTGGGGGCCCACTCCACTCCGCACTCAGCCCCTTCCATGCCTGACGCTGCCCTGTTGCCCAGTGGGCAGCAAATGTAGACACGGCCATCCTGCAGCCTCCCCCTCCCCTGCCTGCTCCCCATTCAACCCCACTGGGATGTCAGGCCTGCCATCAGCTGTATTTTTTTGAACGCACACCTCAGAGACTTCCAAGCCTCTTGGGAAAGACCACTGTTCAACCACCTTAGAATATAGATCATTAAAATTGTGTACGTGATGATGGGTCACCAGGGAGCCATAAGATGCTACTATAATTTGAATTTGAACTCTGAAATGGATCGTGTAGGATATAGAAGGTGGAGGGATGATTAGCCCAACTTCAGAATTTAATTGTTTTTTTTTTTTCAGTTCGGGAAAAGTCTTTTCTTTGCAATGAAATTCTATAGATGAACAGTCTATTCCCCACCTATGGGCACCAACAAAGAAGGGGGAAGGCAATGAGACGTCTGGATCAATGAATGTTTCGAAAGCATGTGTGTCAGGAGCCAGAATGGCATGGGCACCAGACTTTTCCAAATCCAATCTCATTCATTTCTCTTCATTTTACTGATCATGAACCTGAGTCTCAGAAATAGATCAACCAGCAATCAAGTGGCAGGGCTTCTCCATCTTTTGGCCCAGTGCCTTCCACTGTACCACTATGAAATATTTGCAGCTTATTTCAAAACTGCCTGTCTCCATGTTTTCCATCTGGAGAAGTTTGGCTGCCACCCTCCTGCCACCGTCATCTTTGCCATCACGTCCTCAAGTGTACCAATGCTGCTCACTTGAAAGCATGCGATAAAGATAATCCCAAATAATTTTTAATTAAAGATCATCATCTAAAATGTATAATTTTGTAAGTCTAACAGCGATTAACTACATTAGGGATTTCGGTGACACGTCACAATTAAGTGTTTTCAGTGTCGAGTCAATTAAGGGTTAACAGGCTGCAAATACCATCTTTGCACATTTTTGCTTAATGAATTCGTAGTGGGAAACTATTCTCATTAGGTTAATTTGTCAACACAATCAAGTTACATCACCAAGATTTTCCTTTGAGCTCACAAATTTAAGTGGCTTTGTATCACGGTGATGCGTTTTAGCATTTGATTACAGCTCTTGGAGTAGAGCACTTTTTTCATGAAAAGAAAGAAGTTGAGAGTCTTTAGGTCTTGGTCTTAATTCTCACCTTCTAGACAGAGGCATGTTTATGCCGTTTTCTTGCTCTCTGGGGCTTTCTGTCTGTTATTTCCCTAGTAGGTTGTCAAGCCAGAGAGTAAAACACACATCCGCGTCCTTGTACGGGGAGGGCTGCAGCCCCTAGGATGGGGAGGTGGCCGCAGGGAAAACTCTCCTCCCCAGATTCACCCAGCCATCCAGGGAGAGCTGTGTCCTTTCTCCTGCACATTTAAAAACACCCAGTTTCCTTCCAAAGGCTTCCTCTTCCTGCTGATCTGGTTAGCTCCGGTCTTGGCAGAAGCGAAAACCACATTCTCACTCCAAGACTGTCTACACATTCATTAGTCTATTAAGTGGGGGAATAAGTGGCCAATCTAGTCTTTTCTAGAACAAAAAATATCGTTCTCCGTTTAGACTTTGGGGTATCATGTTACCCCTGATCTTATGGTGACCCAGGCAAGTGCTTGGGTTGTTTTGAGTGGCAAAGGGCGTGGAAAAAGCCTCCAAGCCCCATAATGAGGAGTTGCGTGATGAAGCCATATTGCAACTGGAACAAGAAGCCTTTAGAAATGATGACATGACTCATGGTTAAGTTTATTGATGTGGAAATGTGCCCACCGTGTGACAACTGTCAGAAATACATTACAAAGCAGTATGGACATGACGGCAAAATGTGTTTTTAAATGTGTATGTTTGCATATGCTAGGAAATTTTGGGGAGAGCATGCCCAACTCTAATGGAGGGGCCTTTCCCGCAGGAGTACACTTAGAGGCAGTTTTGACTTCTTTTCCTTTTTTTACCCCCTATGTTGCCTGATTCTTTTACAGTAAGTATCTATTACTTTGGTGATCAGAACCCAGCTGTTTTTATTAAGAAGCAAGTCAGTGAACCCCAGTGACCTGAGAGTCAGCACCGGAGGAAGAACTGGCCAATAAAAAGCAAGAATCCAAAGAAGAAATATGGAATAACGGTGCCCAGATTTTTTTAAAGTTAATTTGACTGATGTTTCCTTACACAGAATAGCAAGTTTGGGTGGGAAGGATCTGATATGGATTGGCATTGGGTTTTAATTTCACTAAACAGCCTTCGCGAAGCAAATGGGGGAAATGGTAGAAAGTTGGAAAACTCCTTGAGTGTTTTATCACTCCATTCAAGCAGGCACTCAGCCCAGTCACTAGGGCTAAGCTCCTTGCTGGGTGGTGTAGGTGATGACTGGGGCAAGCCCCGCCCCCAGAAACCCCGCCCCCAGAAGTCCCACCCCTTCACCCATGTAGGGCCCCTCAAGCTAAGGAACCATCCCCATAAGCACAGGAAAGGCTACCCTAGAAGAAAGTGAATCCTGGTGGCCAGCCCAGGAGCAAAGAGGTAGGACCAACCCAGACCCAGATGGTAAGGGAGCAGAGTCCTAAGGTGAGACCTAAAAAACCAAGTGGTTGGCAACCTATAGAGGAAAGGAGACATGCTGTCCTCTGTTAAGGGTGTAGCTGGTGACAGTTCCAGCTAGCACCTTGACTCCTCTGAGTGGAGACTGGGACCGTGATCAGACCCTTCCACACCAGGATTCCAGGTGGGAGACCACAGAGGACTTCATGGTGATCACAGACTCAAAAGGACTCCAATGCAGGGCAGACTTTGTACCCACACCAGGACCTGCCCAGGAACCTGCTCACTCGCACAGATATCTGCTCTCAGATCCTTTATCTGTGTGCATCAATCCCTCAGAAAAGCGAAGTGTAGGGGAAAAAAATGTTGAGTATTTGAACTTTCCAGATTGGATGCTGGGTATACCCAAGGTCTGTGTGTATAGCTAATGATAATATGAGGCCTCTCCTGTCCTCCCAGAGTTCCATGGCACATAGTGGCTGATCCTTGGCCCATTTAGTTCACAGTTTGATAAAGTGGAAGTTGGGGCTCTCCCCCCACCCCACCCCACCCCTCTCTCTCTCTCTCTCTCAACAGGCAACCCCTGAGTTCTGTGCCTGGTTGAAAAGGGCACTCTCTTCCTGATGTCCCTAGCGTGGAGTGTCTTCATAACTGCCATGCTATTTTTTAAGCCCTGACACATGCCCCATGTATTACTAAACTCATCTAGTTTAATTTGATGCTGTCATAAATCTAAGAGTCAGATAGTTATCCCAGTTTACAGATGAGGACACCAGAGGTGAAAGAGGTTGGTTCACCTAGCCCATATCACAAATGACAGGCAAAATTTGCACCTAAACCCCCTCACCAAAGGCACAATAATGTTTCCAAGGCCCCAGCACCACAGGCAGCCTGTGTGCCCTTCTGAGAAGTCTGGATCTACAGAGTGAGCAAGACCAAGCCGAAATCCAGCCTGAGCCCCGAAAACAATGCTCCACCTGGTTAGCGGGCTCTGGAAACTCCACAACCCACATTCCAGAGCAGCGATGTGAAACTTCAATGACCAGGCATTAGATGGGTCAAGAACAGAATCTCTTAAGAAAAGAATGGAGTGAGTGGAAATGAGCTAGATCGTGCAAGCAGCAAGGAAGGTGTTACCTTGGGGGTTTTAATTTCAGTTTTGCACACATGCACTGGTCCATGGGAGATGGTTGGCAAGTTGACCTTGAAACTCTGACCTAGTCAAGAAACCCAACCTACCCTTCACTCCCTGTGCTCTGACAAGGGGCTGCATCCCAGGGGGAAAAGGCACCTACTGCGGGTGTTCACACAGGTGCCCTCCTCACGCCATGTGGTGTGCTGCATCCACCCAGCACGTGGGTTAACAATGTCCACGGCTGCATGTGCTGGCTGACATCCAGTTGACCACAGCCCCTCACCTCCCTTCCCCATTCCTCCCTGGGCTGCTCCAGGACACTGCAGGCTGGACTCTTCAAGTGACAATTTGCTGGTTGGGGTTGACCCTGGGCACTCGTATTTGAAGTCATGAGGCTGTTTCTGCCTGTGCTCTCCCAGCCCCAGCCCAACACCTCCATAAAGCCTGCACCCCATCTCCTGCCAAGACTCTGGCTCCCAATCGACACCAGTTACACTGATCTTGTCTCCTCAGCCTGAGGAAACAGCTTCCCACTATTGCTAGACTGGATTTCAGGGATTTCTGCTGCCTGCTGGGATTGGGACCACGTGTTTTCATGTGAGTACACATGTAAGTGTGTATGCATGTGAATGTGTGGGTGTGTTTGCAAGTGCAGGTGTGTGTGTATATGTGCATATGTGTGTGTGCTGGGTCACTCTAAAATCTACTTATTGTAGGGAACAAAGAAGTTTAAGAATCACCGGTTTAGAGGGTTTGTGATGCAGAACAGCTTGGGTGCTGCAAGAGTGGGAGATGGGGCTGGTGGCCTGAGCGGGGAGGCTGGGAGCACTGGGCTGGATGCTGGGGCTTCCCTGGCCAGCCTGTGGGCACTGGACGCCATCCTCTCTGGACTCCAGCAAGTGCAAACAGTCTGAGTCTCCTTGGGAATTGACTTATTTGCATACTCTAAGACGCATATCTAATAGCATCATACATACTTTATAAAAGAGAGAGAGAGAGAGGGACAGTGAAAGGGAGAGAGAGAAAGAGAGAATCAATTTTATTCAGTTTTTCTTTTTTTTTAAAGAAAGAGAGAGGGACAGTGAGAGAGAGAGAATCAATTTTATTTAGTTTTTCATGGACTTTCCTTGCTTGAACACTTCATTGTGTACGTGGTGCTGGGGTTTGAACCCACGTACTCGCACTTGCAAGGCAAGCGCCGTTAACTGCTGAGCCACCGCTCTACCCCTTTATTCAGTTTTTCATGTGACTTTCGTTGCTCAGACACTTCCTTGTGTACAAGGTGCTGGGGTTTGAACCCGCCTCCCTGAATATGCGAGGCAACCATGAAACCCCCGAGCAGCCGCTCCAGTCCCTCAAATATACTTTTAATCTAAGAAAATATCCAAATGACATCTGTAGGTTGCTTGAAGGAATTAATTGTCCCCCTTGGTCTCTTCCTATGAGGATCAAGTTTCTTGTACACCATGGTGGTCACTTGGATTTTTGCTAAAACCACAATAATTACAAGAATCATGTGTCCCCTCTAACTTTCCAATCATGAGTCTTTGTCTTCCCTGAACATTTTCATACCTAACTCATGATCAAGCTGCATTGCCAAAATCATGTGCACAAACTGTCCACGGCCACACCCTCAGGGAGATAGGGATCTGGAGCCTGGATAAATCCTGCAGACTCTTGTGAGGAGTCCCTGAGTCCAAGTCCCACAGGCCACAAGTCCCCCTCTAGAGCCCACTCCACTGAGGATGGCCGAAAGCCAAGCACAGAGTCACACGGATCGCAATGTGCACGATCGGATCATCGTGTCCATGGAATTCTCTGCGGGATTTCCCCCAGGAGTCTCCAGATTTTGCAACCACAGTGACAGTGTGGCTTCCAATCAAATGACAGCCCACTCCGCAATGCGTCCAGCAGTCTGCTCCCCACTTGGGGAGAGCAAGGCCGTGGTGGTGACAGCAAGCGGGGTGGAACACCCATCATCTGGCGTGGGTCTCACTTCCGTCGATGGCTCCCAGCCTGGACCTGGACTGAAGGCACGTGTACCATGGGGCAAGCCGCACCCGGGCCTCCTGTGGACCTGAGTTAGAATCCTGGAGCTGCCCTTCCTTGGCTGCAAGACATTGGCGCATCCTTTAACATCTCTGTAAAACCAGGATGATAATCGCCACTTCAAAGGGTTACAGCGAGAATTCAATAAAGCCTTATGTGCAAAGCACTTAGCACCTAATAGACACTCAATAAATATTCGTTATGGAGTGTTTGAACTTTCAGAAGCTGGAGTGAACTGCTTAAGTCACAGCTCTGCCGCTTCTGGGTCCTGGGACACCGGCGATTTGCTCAGTCCTGGTGAGCCTCCGTTTCCTCATCTGTAAAGTAGGGAATATATCAGTATCTACCTTCCAATGCCCTGTGGTGACCTTGAGGAATAACAATTCAATGAGATTAGTAAAAGAAACTCCATAGTAGAATAACAATTTTTTAATTCTTCTTTTGAAACAGTTGGCTTACCAAAAGTTACAAGAACAGGATAAAGAATTGCCATTTACTCTTCCACATTCTAGCTTCCCCACATGGGAAGATTTACCCTTATTTTATCTCTGTTTCTCTCTCTCATATATGTAAACATATGTGTATAAATTTAATTTTCTTCTGGAACTTTTGAAAGGAAGGTAAAACTATGAAGTCCTTTTATCTCCAGGTACGTCAAAGTCTAGTTCCTAAAAACAGGGACACTCTCATATATGACCAGAGTGCAATTATGATCTCAATTATACTGCCTTACTCGGATTCCAAGCTGCCTGCTAATGTTCCTTTCCGGCACAGAATCCAACACAGGGTGACCTGCTCCATTGCCTCCTCCTGTCTCTCTGGTCTGGAACATTCTTTAGCCCCATTTCTTTCTCTTCCGTGGTCTTGACCATTTTGAAGAGTAAGAAGGTTATTTTGAAGTACGGCTGTCAATTAAGTGCGTCGAGTGCTGTCTCCTGATCAGATCCAGGTGATGCATTTTTAATGGTGATGCCCCAGTGGGCACTTCTGCCTTCTCAACTGTCACCTCAGGACACACTGTGCTGATTTGGCCCTGTCACTAGTGATGTTGACTTGGATTTCGGTTCTGTGGTACCTGCTGCATTTCTCTACTGTAGACTTTTCCCCTCTATTATCCATGAGCATCTTGTGGAAAGAGACTTTGAAATTATATAAATATCCTGATTCTTATCATGATTACAACCAATAATTTTACCATCCATTGACAATTCTTGTCTGAAACAATTATTACTGCAGTAGATGCCAAATTGTATTTTCAATTCCAACCTTCTTTCTTCATCAATTATTTGACAGCTACTATAATGAAACTCCCTCTTTATTTACTTATTGATTTATATCATGAGTACCAATTCATGGATTCTTTTTCTATGCCCTCCAAGTTCATGAATTAAGATAGACGTTAGAATTTGTATGAGTAGGGTACTCTCTACTGCTGTTAACAACACATATTGCTAAATACCACGATGGCCAATCTTTGCTAAGCATTTGACTCTCACAACCACATAATTCTAGTTGAGGAAGTCAATGTCTCAGCATGGTTAATGTGAAAATCAACAGTATGTATGTGGAAGGATCAGGATTTGAACACCATCTGTCTCCTGATCCTTGCTCTTAATCACTTTCATCTGGAAACTTCAAAAGGCTCTGGAGCGATGGTTCTGATAGCCCGGCTCTCAAGTTGGGCAGGAATCCAGGATACCTCCCTCTTACCCCTTGTGTCCAGAACCTCAAAGCACCGCATGAGTACTGCCTGGGATGTGGCAACCATTCAGTCGTCAAAGTCCTCCAGGGTGCCCCTGAGATCCTCTCCACCAGCCCCTTCCACAGACAGATGGAAACTAAAAGCGGCTTTCCCTTGTCCAGGATCTTAAAATATGTCGGGGGGACCAGCAATAACTAGAGAAAACGGAAACAGCTCTGACCCCAGAGTCATCTCTGCAGCAACCCAAGACCACAACACCGAGTCAGAGAAACTGCCAACCATCCACCACCAGCTTCCCCGTCCAGCCTAAGTTACTCCCCACCAAGGAGCCTGATCCTGTGTTTTCCACCCAGCTACTGGTCAGTGTGTAATGTGGGCCCCACTCCTATCTACCACTGACCACAGGTTATCCGTTTGACCTCAATCAAGACAAAAAGGCTCTGTGTATTGTAGCAAAATATTTAGCATCAACTTTATCATTCGTGTGTGTGTGTGTGTGTGTGTGTGTGTGTGTGTGTGTGTGTTAACTGGGGATGGAACTCAGGGTCTCACACTTCCGGCTCTTTTTATTTTGAGATGGGGTCTCGCTAAGTTGCCCAGGCTGGCCTGGAACTTGTGATCCTCCTGCCTCGACTTCCTGAGTAGCTGGGATGATAGGTGTTTGCCATCTCTTCCAGCTTAATTATTTTTCAGTGTGTAATGGATGATATTAAGCACATTCACATTGTGCAACCTTTGCCAATGTCCACCTCTAGAACTTTTTCATCACCCTGAACTGAAACTCTATACCCCCTAAGTCATAGCCTCCCCCTCTGATTTCCCCAGCCGCTGGTAACCTCTATTCTATTTTCTGTCTCTGTGAATTTGGCTGCTCTGGGACCCTCATGGAAGTGGAGTCATAAAGTATCTGTCCTTATGTGTCTGACTTATATCATAAACCGTAACACGTTCAAGGTTGTCCATGTTTAGCAAGTATCAGGCTACAACAAGAATTCCATTTCTTTCCATAGCTGAATAATATTCCCAGGCACGTACGTACCTCACTGTGCTTCTCCATTCACCCCTTGACTGCCATTTGGGTTGTTCCCACCTTTTGGCTATTGTGAATCGTGCAGCTTGAACATGAAGGTACAAATATCTGTTCAGATACCTGCTTCAGTTCTCTTAGTTATATGCCCAGAAATGAACTGTGGCATTGTACCCCAGGGTTTTCCAAATACTCAAGTGGCTTTCAATGCACAGGGGTCTGAGAATAGTCTATTCCCCACCCCCACGTCTGCCCTCTGCTTTATTTCAGAACCATGGGATGGGTAACAATAATGAGCTTCAGCTCCAGCCTCCAGGGATGGGGAGAGCTCTGAGAACAATTCTCAGTAAGAACCCCACTGCCCACATGTGGGGACAGAGCTTGGACTCTCAGTAACACCCTTGGTGACTTCTACCTGGCAGGGAAAGATTCTACCCCAAGGAAAGATTCACAGGTGGGGTGCCACCTCTGCAGCCCTAGGTGACAATGGAAAAGTACACTAAGAGCCAGATCACAAAATACAAGTGTCTGCTCTGCCCCTCTATCTAATTATGATCCAGTGTCTCCACACCCTCTGGGGACGGGGGACTTGTTTGTTCACGCTGACTTGTCTATTATTACTCTTCAGGTAGTTAGGAGAACCATTTGCTACATTCATTAACAAGTATCACCTCATGGATTTCTAAACAGCAGCTCTGCTTTAGCTAATGAGCCCCAATAGTGGAATACTTTACATATTTTATAGCACGACAATTAAGCGATGTCTTGCTTTTATAGCAAGCCTTAAAATAAATCACTTGAGATACAAAAAGAAAACCGAGGAGGTCCTGGGGCATCGTGTGCGTCTGTGGTTAGAATTGGGGAAGAGGAACTTGTCTCCACCATTCCGATGTCTGGATCCCTACCTGCATGCACAGGTGTGCGGGGATTTCCTGACCCATTTCCCAACTCCATGATTAGAAAGTATTTAAACAAAATACATGTAGATCACATACAGTAAAGAGAAGGGAGGAGAGAAGGAGAGAAGAATTGACTTAGTGCTGGCTTTGTAAGCAGGGAGGGATGGAAAGCGTGGGTGCACACCACCCTGCAGGGTGGATGTCAGCACCCTCCCTGTACAGACGGACTTAGCAGAGGCTGTCATGCGCTCAAAGCTATGCAGCTTCAAGAGGCCAGGCCAGGGTTCAATGCTCCCAGCTTATTGCAGTTTCTGGAAGGCCCTTGCCCTCCCGTGGAACTCAAGCACCATGCTCACTCGTGGGCTGAAGGACAGAAGGCCTCCTTCCTATGTCTCATTTGCCTCTATGGCAAGACCCCTCCTCCACCCAGGACACTCAGTGCTCCACCCCCATTAAGATGTTGATGACTGACAATGAACTTCTGCGTTCAGCTGCCAGATAAATAGGGTCTCATATGCCCTGCAACTCTAGGAGTAAGGAACTGGAGAATCCCAGACTCAGCGCTACATTTAGTGAAGAGGAGACTCTAGTGATAAGAGTTTCACCCCAAACCACCCCACTGCCCACCCGGATGTTAGATTTACTGTTCCACGTGCCCCTCCAAGCACACAAGGTCTTAGGGCTGCAGTAGGTGGCCAGGAGTGTGTGCATGTGTCCCGAGCACGGACCAGGCCACCGACAAGCCTCCAGGTGCACCCTGGAATTTAAGACTCACCAGGACTCAGGTTCCCCATCTGTGGTTCAACAATAGGTTCTTCTTTTTGGCCTTCAAAGCATGAGTCCTTAGCCATTGGTAGAGTCTCACAACTGCTTCCCTAAGGGGGGACATTGTCCCCAAGGCTGGTCCTAGTCCCATTTACCTTAATGGCTCTCTAGGGGCTGTGGCCAGCCTTTCATGACTGCAGGCCACCTGCCAAGAGGGAGGTTTTTACCATGGATGAGGTCAACAGGGAGAGTCTTCCCAGGCTCTGTCTAAAAATCTCCCGTTTAAACAGCTCCAATGTCCCTCTGTAGGAGCGTGATTAAATATGTGCGTCTGCCATACAGTAGAATATTATAAAGCTGTTAACTAAACAAACAAATTAGCCAGTCTATCTGAACAGGGATGAAAATACTTCCAAGCTATATTCTGCCATGAAAACATTACAGAGTATCTACCATTATTGTCATAAAATGGAAAAAAAATTCATATTCACACTTGCATGTATATGTTTTCATCCATGAAGTTTATATAAGACACAGGAAGAGCAGTCACTTCTTACAGGTAGCTTCCAGGCAGCGAGGTCTGGGTATAGAGGAAAAAATTGATCAGAATTTCATCAGATATACCTTGGAGTGTTGAACCATGGTAAGGTATTAACTAGTTAAGGGCAGTATATTTTTCAACTCAAACTCCCAGGAAGGAACAGAGTAGAACTCAAATGATTCCCCAGCTGCATCCTGCTATCTTGGTCCTCGAGGGCATTGGCCTGCACCTGATGTACATCAGAACAAGTGTTTTCCTGACAGTGACACCAGGAGGTCAGCAGGCCCAGGAGGGCTGCTGAGTCACAGATGTGGCTCCTGTCAGTTAACTGATTGGTCCTGAGTTGGGATGTAGGCGACCTGGGAAGGCCCCCAGGCCACCTCCATCTTGCTCCAACAATGAGCTCTGTTATGCCCAGGTTGGAAAGTGTCACTTTCCAGGTCCTCTTCAATGGGAACCCCTCAGGGAGCCTTTCCAAAACCAGCTCCTCTGTTGACTCCTTTTGGATACTCGTGTCTGGTTGCCAGCATGTGGTGTGGGCTCCCCAAAGGCATGAACCCTGTGTGGCATTGGGCATCTCCACTCTCCCCACATGGGCTGTGCACAGGAGGGATTCACAGTGTCTGTTGGGTGTGTGCCCAAGCCACCAAAATAAGCAGTTGTTTTGATTCCCATTTTACTAGAAAAGAAATTGATGTGATTCGAAACAGCATAGTGAAGGGAAGATTCAAAGGCAGCAAAACAGAAAGCCATCCAAAGCAGACCCAAGGGTTCCCACTGCTCTGCAACCAGGAGCCACTGGGCCACATTGTGCTCATCTTGCAAGCTCCAAGCCCTGAAGCCAAGGACTGCCCTGTTCTGTAGGTTCTTCTTAATAAGGAAATGCCACGGCTGGTGCATTTGGAAACAATTCTACCAACGGCGAGTGTTAAGAATAGGAGCTTGAATGAAAGCACTCAGTGATCCGGAACACTGTCCACTCAGAGACCACTTAGTCCCTTCTCGTAGAATGCTACATTCATTGCTGCGCTCCTAACTCCAGACATAGCACTGCAAGAATTCTCACTAAGAAGAGTCACATTCTGCACCTAGGGAGCTCGTTTAACTCTGCCACCTCCCCACAAGGCTCCACCTGGGCTCCATCTGGTTAGTCCCACACAGGACAGAGAAGAGTCCTGTATGGAAGGGGAGGCTTTCAGGGAGTGAGGTCCCAGAAAAGGCAAAGGATGTCCTCATATAAAGATGGCATCCAGGTTGTGTGTCTTGGGAGGTCCATGGAATTCCACAGGAGCAGCCAGAAAGCTTTAATCAATGCTAAGCAGAATGGAGACTTCCTGAACTACCTCACATCCTATCCCATCCCCCAAATGTTCCCAGACCATTATTCCATCGAGTTTGAAAGTCTCAAGGGAATTTCTTCTGTGAGGCCAGGGACCCTGGATGGATGATGGATGGGACAGGGCACATAATGTTCAGAAGACCACTATGTCCACTGCCGCACAGGCCAGGCCACCTGGGCTTTGCAGGCCTTGATGAGCCACCATCTTGGAGGCTGGATACAGCACATCGATCTGCATGCAGCATCATGACACCCAAATGCCACTAGGTCTGGACCAGGAAATAAGGTCTATCAACACTGTCCTCGGGCACTGTCTGGTACATGTTATGGTGTGGGCATTCCTGAGGGCTTGCAGGGTAGATAATAACAGGAATAGACAATAACACCTTCTTTCATGAAGAACTAGGAATGTTGGCTATGGAAGCATCAACCAGCATGTTCTGGAACACAAGAAATTAGGCAGTGAGGAGAGATTGGGTGGTGGGCATAATTTCTACAACTGCCATTTCCTGAGGGCCTGCTGGGTGCCAGCCACTGTTCTAGGCATGGAGATTCAGTGGTGCATGAGACAGACAAGGCCCTTGACCTCGTCTAGTGTATCCTACAGATACAGACAGAAAACCAACAACTAAACACAGAAACTGAAGAATGATGGGTGCTGGGAGCACCTTGCAGCAGCAAGATGAGAGAGTGACCGGGTGACCTTCAGAGCAGACCCTTGGGAAGTCCTGGATTGAGATTAGACTTCCTAGGAGACAGCAGCCATGTTGAGGGCTAAGGATGGATCATTCCAGAACATAAAACAAGCGAGAAGACCATGATAGGGACAAGGTTCCAAGTGTGAGGAACAAAAGGAATAGCAGAGAGGGTGGAGCGAGGGATGTAGAGGAAGGAATGGCAGCAGGTGAGATCCAAGATGTCAGCCCTGAAGTCCTCATGGAAGGCCTTGGAGGCTGTGGGAAGAATCCTGAGTTGACCTTCAAGTACGATGAGGACATCACTAGGATGCTGGAAGAGGGATGCCATCCACCTCACTGTCACGGGCAGGAGCAGAACCTGACGTACCGGGTGAGAGGCTTCCAGGAGCCAAGGAAGGTGGAGATGGCCTGGACTTGGAGAGCATCAGAGGGGATGGATTGAGGAGTTGACTTTGAAAGACATTCTTAACTCCTTGCTGATGGGGTGGAAGTGGGAGGGGTGTGGGAACAAAGGGAGTCAAGTGAGATGCAGGGTCACTTCCGATGTCCCTTGCAGGGTCACTTCCGATGTCCCTTTCTGCTGGCACCATACATTACCACAATAGGAACTAATTATCGCTTGGACGCTTGATCGACTGCTGGCAGGTTTGGTGGTTGGTTAATTATTTGGATGCTTAATTGGGTCGTTGGTTAACTGGATGGCTGGTTGGATAGTTGGTTAACAGGTAGGTGGGTGGTTGACCGGTTGAGTGGTTGGATAGGTGGATGAATGGATGGGTGGATGAATGATTGCTTCATGACTGGGTGGGCGGGGAGTAGAGAGGCTGGTTTATTTACAGACTGGTTTAATATCTTCCTTGCTCGCTACACAGCCTCTCCTTTCAGGGTCCTTGTCATCCAACCAAGTACTCTGAACCTGATTCCTTGCTCTGACCAATACCCAGCACCCACCATGTCACCTGCAGTGCTTGCATTTCCTCCAAGTCTTGTATTCCCAGTATCCCATGCTGAGCTCCAGATACAGGCAGATTTTTTTCAGAGCAGTAAACAGCTACACACAGAGACCCAGCTCTGCCTCTTAGTGGCCATGTGGCCCTGGGTAGCTCACTGTGCCTCAGTTCCACTTTGCTAAAGTGCAGCTGAGAACATCTGGCCCACCTACTCACAGGCTCATGAGAATCAAACGAGAAACGAGACATGAGGGTGTTGAACAGATGTGAGGGGCTGGTCTCACTATCCTGCCGTTGCCGTTAAGGAGCAGCGGTTTCCTGCCCAGAGCAAGCCTCTCCCAGGTTCTAGGCCCTTTAGTCTGCTTCACCTGCCGCCTCACGCACCGCCAGCCTAGTCTGTGCCTGACTCTCAGGCCTCTGTGCGGGCTGTAAGCACCATTTCTTCTGTTTGCCCTTCTGTGCCTTGGCTTGCTTTCTGGGTGTCAGTGCCCACCACTCACAGTCTCATTCTGATTGTTCTTTTGGAAAAGCTCCTGCTGTGCTGTCTGTATTCTTGTTCTCTATTAAAAAATAAAACTTGCCCCGTAGCTCCAGATCTCAAGCCTACCCCACAGCACAGTATCCAGAACACAGTAAGAACTCATTGAGTGCACGTGCATTAATGAGGCCTCACTTCTTTCCCAAACTCTCTTTGGCCTAGGTGTATTAGTGGGGTTTTGCTGTATAACCAAACACCCCAAACATGTACTAGAGCAAAGTACTAGTTCTCATGATCAGTTCTTTTGGTCTGGGCTGGATGGTGGACAGTCTCACTCCCATATCTAAGACTGCTGGGTGACTGGGACCCTCTCCACCTGGTCTCTCATCCTCAAGGATGCTGACTTGGTTTCACAAGCCTGAAAATAAGTTCCCAGCAGCAAGAGAACACAAGCCCAGGTCACGTGAAGCATCATGCAGCCACTGCCTCCTGGCTAGTGAGTCATATAGCCAAGCCCAGAGTCGATCTGGAAAAGGACCACATCAGGGCATTGACACAGGAGGCATAATTTATTTGGGATCATCAGTGCAACAACTCAACACAGTAGCTAACTCAGAGCACCTTGACCGTCCACAGTCCATAAACTCCTCCAAGAAGCAGAGCATCAAAGACCACCAGGGAAGCCAGCTTGTGAGCTGTCAAGTCTGGCTGGAATCCTGAGAAAGGAGCTAGAACTTTCTATCAATGTGATTATATGCACTCATCATGCATTGTGCACGTGCACACTCCCACAGCTTTCACCTGTGTATTGGTTAGCTATTGATGCACAGTGCTGCGTAACAAGCAGCTTCAGCACATCAGTGCCTTACAACACATATTCACCTTTCTTGCTCATGGATCTGTGAGTCAGTTGGGGTTCAGTTTTGTTTTAGGCTCCGCTGCAGTGGCTCTCTTCTCCACCTTGCCTTTTGGATTTAGACTGAGAGAACACACACTTCTCCAAGGACCATCAGTGGCACAAGGGAGAGAGCCCAGTATGAGATCCCATTTCCATCTTCTGCTCACATCACATCTGTGGCATCCCACTGGGTGAAGCAAGTTGCATGGCTAAGCCCAAAGTCAAAGAACCTCCTTGTTCCTCTTGGAACTCTGACCACGTGTGGCTGTGGGACTTTTCTGTGCCCAGGTGCCACGGCAGAAATGGCCAAAAGGATGCTATGTGGGTAAAACTCTATCCTCCCACAGAGGAGAAAGCCCTCAGGTGTCGGGGCTACATTGCAGAGTAGAAGCATCCAATTTCACCTATTGCAACATTACTAGTATCCAGTGTCACCAACATCTTACAGACAGGGCTGAACACAGGGCTCTTGGCTGGGCTGTATATCTGACAGAGACTCTTATCCAGGACACATTTTTATCATTAAAACCCATCCAATAGTTAATACAGCAGAACCTTTTTTGAGGTGACTGGTCAAAACTTCCTCAGGAAACATGTTGATTTCAACCACCTGGTTAGAGCAGATGCGCTGATCTTCTTTTTATCTCGCTGAGCACCTTTATTGATTTATTGCCTTCTGACATGTATAAAGGGAGTTCCTCACTAGCCCACTGTTGGTGGAACGGCAGACTGGTCCAGCCCCTCTGGAAAGCAGTGTGGAGGATCCTCAAAAACTTAGGGATGGACCCATGATATGATCCAGTTATCCCTCTTCTGGGTATTTTCCCAGAGGAGTTAGAATCAGCATGTTACATACAGCAACACAGCAAAATCTATGTTAACTTAGCATAATTTTTCCATCTCCATCCATTTCCCTGCAAAAGCCATAATATTGTTTTCTCTAATAGCCAATCTCAGAGACTCAAGGGCCAAATGTTTTCTCTCATTTGCAGAAGCTAAAATACAACTGGAAATAGTATAATAGATAACTAAGCTAATAATAACCTCAACATGCATGAATTTTTACACAAACAGGGGGTACCTTGCCTAGGATGCTAGGAGACATAGGGAGGGGTACAGTGAGGGGGGAGTGAATAGGAAGGAAATCAAGGAGACTGGAGGGAGGGAGTATGGGGGAATCAACTCAGAGGGAAACCTCCGACCTCCACGAGAAGTCCATTTAACACAGGGGTTTAATTGGGGAAAACATGGAACCATGAGGAACCCAAGGGGGGAAACAATGAAATGGCATCAGCCTTGGCTTACTATGTGAATATACATTTGTTATTGATTGTTTGAATGATTCTGCCTTAATTGTAAGTCCATATTCAACAAATAAAAAAAATCTATGTTCATAGCTGCTCAATTTACAATTGCTAAATTATGGAACCAACCCAGATGCCCCTCACTGGATGAATGGATCCAAAAACTGTGGTACATATATATACCATGGAGTTCTACTCAGCGGTTGGAAACAATGATATTACAGGCTTTGAAGGTAAATGGATGGCTATGGAAGAAATCATGCCGAGCGAAGTTAGCCAAACTCAGAGAACCAAGGGTCGGATGTTTTCACTCATTTGTGGAGGCTGGAGCTAAACCCAGGCTTCTGTGAAATGTAGTCAGTCTCATGTGTTAGACCCAGCAAAGGCATAGCAACACATAATCTAGGGCAACCACAGATATGTATTGAGAAGGACAGGGAAGGGGGCAGGTGGAGGAAGGGAGAGAGAGGGAGATTAGAGAGGGATCTAGGCGGTAATTCTGATTTAAGAATATATGCATAACATATTGTTACTTTATATTCATTTTTTGATTGTACAATAACTAAATTTCTTAGTAAGAAAATATTTTTTAAAAAGGGAGTTCCTATTCTTTAGCTCATGGAGCTTCCCCAGACCCTGGGAATTGGGAGCTCAGGGTTGCTAGGAAATAAGGAACTTTTTAGGGTGCTCCTGCTAAGCACCAGGTGCTACATCATGAGCTTCAAGGATGCAAGCCATGTTCCTCACCCTCACAGAGCCTGCCCTTAGGGTGGATTTGTAAGGAAGAGAAGGCAGCACTTGGTGCAGATGATGAAACCTCTGAAGTACTGAGGAAGGGGAAGTTCCAGAAGCTGGCTGGGCAGGGATGATACAATGTGAGATCGTCAATGTTTGGTATGTAAGGGGACTAAGACTGAACAAGACGAAATGACTGACGTGAGGATTGCAGAACC